>JAFMOC010000723.1:0-20000 GCA_019802505.1 Corydoras sp. C115
GGGGAACAGCAGTGTAAAAACTGCACGCTGATGTGCGTCAGTCCTAATGTTCCGCTTTATTTGTGATTTATTCAGAATAATGTCACGCCCTCTCCAATTTTATTGCTCTATTATTGGTTTCTGGAACCTTTTACTAGTTCTATTGACGTTACTGTTTTCCACTGTAACTAACCACGCCTATAGCACAACCCACACACACACACACACACACACACACACACACACACGGTGTTAATTTAAGACGTTAAACCCTGAACAGCCACACACCACCACCCACTGCAGTGCCGAGAATGTTGCACCACCCAAAACAGTGTAAAAACAGAGTTGCAGAGGCCGCTGAGTGTTTGTGCGGTTCTCATTCTAAAGCTCCTTATAACCTCCATCATACGGTCCCGGTTCTCTTAAGGTGGTAGATTTACTCTTTTGGGGCATCCTCATACTATTGCACGCCTCTGTTCTGATGTCTCCTGCCCCGGGCCCCCGCAGCGCGACCGTCCTGCAGCCGATTGGCTCCCGGAGTCCCTGTCTCGGGGATTGTGGGAAGAATCTGGAGGTTCCGGGAACCGAGGCTCACGGCGTGGCGGCTCGGCGGCGTTTCCGACCGCGGCCGATCGCTCGCCACCTCCCCGGGACAATGACGCCGCGTCGGCCAGCCCCCCCCCCACCCCCCGCTTTCATCCCCGACCACCGGAGATGGACCCCCCCCCCACACACACACACACACACATACACACACCCCCACGGAGGAACACAGGGACTATTCAGGATGGACTTACACTGAAAGGGGGGAACACCAACGGACCCGGGGGGGTGGGGGGGGGGGGGTGAGCTGGCGAAGGGCCTACAGAGGGCGCCGGAGGGCGGGGGTAACTTCGTAAACACCGAATGACGATGTCGCCGAAGTGATAAAAAAATATATATATATATCAAACAGTATGGGGAAGGCCCGGCCCCGCTCATCAGAGGCCGCAGAGTAAAAGGCGGGGCCCCAAAAAGGGACCCCACATCAGAAAAGTGGCCCCAACACACAGTTCTGAATGTGACGGTCCCTGAACAGTACTCTGAAACCCGTGGCCCTGTTGCGACCCCACACACACACACACACACACACACACACACACACACACACACACACACACACACAAAGCGCAGATGAAGCAAAAAATAGCCGCGCTCACATGGCGGCCGCAGCCTTCGGGCAGCGGGGCAGAACAGTGGCGGCTTTTGGCTAAATGAAGCGACCCCTTTCACAGGCGCATGAATAGCCCCCGGGGTTGTTTGTGGCTGTAACACCGAGATTACATAATGCCATTGCTATGTCCTGATCAGCTGGGGGGGGGGGGGGGGGGGTAAACTGCTAAACTGCCTTTATGCAGCTGGGCTTCGAATGGATCAGCACCCCACGAGGGGACCGACGTGAACCCCCCCCCCCCCCCCCGCCCCACGGCAGGCGATTCCAAACACCTTAGGATGCTTTGTTTAGCAGCGGCTCATTGTTCTGCGCTTCAGCCAATCAGAACGCTGCGCTGGCACAATGGGGTTCCGGTCTTACACCGGATCTGAAGGAGCCTCGAGGAGGGGGGGGGGTACTAACCGAAACGGAGCCAAGGGTCCACCGCCATCCACCACGGATAGACGTGGAGTAGGAAGAATTGGGACACCGACTCAGTACAGTATACCTAGAGCTGCCCGCCCCCACCCCCCCGCCCCGGCATGTGCAGATTTTGGAGGACCGAGTTCGGACATTCAGCTCTCAATCGACATTCTGATTCATTCCAAACTCCTCTCAGCACTAGGGATTCCCGGTTCGAATCCCCATCTGGGAGGAGTTTCCATGTTCTCCCCGTGTCCGCGTGGGTTTCCTCCGGGTTCTCCGGTTTCCTCCCACATTCCAAAAACATGGATCAAGTCAATTGAGTTCTCCAAATTGCCCCATATAGAGTGTGTCTGTGTGAGTGAGTGTGTGTCCAGCGATAGATTGCCCCCCCTGTCTTGGGTGTATCTGCCCAGCGCCCGAAACGTTCTCCCCTCGATGGGCATGGAGAACCCCCCCAGGACCCTAATAGAGGATAAAGCGGAAGATAATGGATGGATGGATGGACTCTGTCCTATCCCAGTATTTGTGTCCATGTGGTGGAGAGTCATCATCTTTAGGAGTAAACTTTAGCCAGCGTGCCTTTCTGGTGAACCCTCACACAACACAGAGAGGAAGGAATTGGGATGCCGAGCAAACGCAGATGCATCTGAAGGCGCGAGAAACACTGAGAATCATTAAAGACGGAGAAACAAACAGGCCACCGAGTGGACTGAGGGACGCGCTCTTTGTTGCGCTGGCAGTGTGGCAGCAGCCCGTGTGGCGGCCCCCGGGGCAGGAGCCAACGAGGGCCAACTAATCCCCTGTGCTGTAAATACCACACAGCCGGGTGACTCCGGGAGGCTTTTCATGATCAGATTAAAGGTGTGAGCGCGGGGTTGTGCGGCTTCGCCAGAAAACTACATACAGATGAGATCGCTGAGAGGCGGCACGGTGACTTAGTGGTTTAGCATGTTCTCCTCTCAGCACTAGGGATTCCCGGTTCGAATCCCCATCTGGGTGGAGTTTCCATGTTCTCCCCGTGTCCGCGTGGGTTTCCTCCGGGTTCTCCGCTTTCCTCCCACAGTCCAAAAACATGGATCAAGTCAATTGAGTTCTCCAAATTGCCCCATATAGAGTGTGTCTGTGTGAGTGAGTGTGTGTCCAGCGATAGATTGGCGTCCTGTCCTGGGTCTATCTGCCCAGCGCCCGAAACGTTCTCCCCTGGATGGGCATGGGGAACCCCCCCCCCCACGACCCTAATATAGGATGAAGTGGAACATAATGAATGAATGAGATCGCAGTACGTACCCGTCCTGACCGAGGACGCTGCATCCCATCGGCACAACAATCAGAGGAAGCGAGACGGAACCACGAAACAAAGGACGCCGCGAGTAAACACTGGACTCACACACACACACACACACACACACACACACACACACACACACACACACACACAACAAGCCGAGATGTGATGGCGCGCCGCCGCACCTCTGATCCTCAAATTCCAAGCACAGATACAAAAAGCAGTGCAGCGCAGAAGCAGAGAGTGATGGGACAGGCCTCAGATCTCCACCCACGCCGGCTGACCTTACGGTCACTGCAGCGGGCGGCGGGCACGGGTTACGATTCACCGACCGCGTCCACCGCCCGCTGCCGGAGAGCCGGTGTTCACATCCACCCACATGCAGAGCGCCACAGGTGGCCATCACCACGGCCCGAGGGCTTCGGCTCCCTGCGGGGGTGTGTGTGTGTGTGTGTGTGTGTGGGGGGGGGGGGGGGCGTACGCGGCGCTGTGGGTGGAGCTGAGTGGAGAGGGAGCGGGTACGGAAAGGCCAGGCATGACGGCGCAGACACCACCACCCCCCCCCCCCGTGGAAACGTCGGCGGTCCCCAGAGTGGGCTGTAACCTGACGACCGGACCCATCAGCCATTATCCGAGTCGCACCCGGGACCCTCGGGCCGGGGGGCAAATTAGATAAGTGCTGATCAGCAGCAGCTGGTGCGGTGGGATCAATAGTGCTGCACCGCGTGTGCACATGCTCAACCTCACCAGCACCCAACCGGGTGCAGATAACATCTGTGGCAGGCAGCCAATCGGCCTGAAAGCCAGGAATAAGAGGAGTAAGAAACGCGCACACACACACACACACACACACACACACACACACACACACACACACACACACACACACACGGTGCTCCACCTATAAGAGGATTACTCCTCCTCCCGCAGGCCGGAACACAGATGGAGGCGCAGATGCAACGTCCTGAACGCGAGAGCATCGTAACGAACAGCTGAGTCAACCGCGCCGCTGACGAAGCCCTTTAATTATAAATGCAGAGTCAATTAGAGCGGCCGCCTAATACCTGGGTCAACACAAATCAGCGGGCGGGCGGGCGGGCGGGCGGGCGGGCGGCGGAACCAAACACCTGCCGTAGTGTCGGGTTTGTTTACACGCGGTGGGCATTCACACGGCGCAACACGTGCACCGCACAGCCGGGCATGTGAGCGACTCGCTGCCAGCCAATCGATGCACACCGTGTGTACAACCGCCCGAACGCCGGGGCCCTCGACTCACCCTGGGGCAGGGAGCAGTGTTCACAGGAGGTCGGGTACCGATGCCGCTTCGTCTCGTGCTGGGTGATGGTGAGGTGTCCGCATATTTTTGACGACACCGAGTCGGAATGCAGACGCATTTATAAATACAGTATAAATATAAACCCCCCCCCCCACAGAGCGCCCACAAAATACAAACAGTGGAAATGACGGCGGTGGTGCCGGATCAAACGAGCCCCCCCCCCGAGCCAACTGTTCTGGGTGACAACTGGACTCGCCCGCGGCGCCATTATCTGTGCAGCAACAGGGCAGAGGGGTAACATTATCTGCCCCGCGCACGCGCCGCTTCAGGAAAACCACAGGACGTTTGGCACCGGCATCGCGGGAAAACACCGAGAGCCACACGGCGGCCGCTGCGAGGCTATCGGTGTCGGCTGCGGTCGGCGTAATCGGCGCGGAACGGGCCGGCCGGCGCAGCCCGCGTCGGCGAGCGGGACGTGTGCCGGGTCATTCGGTTCTTCCCGTAATCAGAGACAGAGGGAGACGGATGGAGGGACGGTAATTGAGGAGACGGCTGAGTCACGCTCACAATCCCCACTCTGCAGAGTCTATTCATCATTCAGAGCGCAGTGTGTGTGTGTGTGTGTGTGTGTGTGTGTGTGTGTGTGAGAGAGTGTGAGAATAATAAGGGTGCAAAAGGGGCACGACCCTGAAATCTGGGTCAGGAATGAGGTGAAACAATACAGAGTAATGACCGAGCTTCAGGAGGAGCAGACTCCATCTCTCTGGTTTGATTCTGATCTGAACTGCAGACATTATGAAGGGTGTATGAACTGTTATAAAGGCTATAAACTTTTGTCAAAAGTCAGAGACCCTCCAACCTATCCCGGTTTAATGACATGAAACTCTGAACTGTTTGGGAAGAAGGAAAAAAAAAAAAAAAAAAAAAAAAAAAAAAAAATAATAATAATAATAATAATAATAATAATAATAATAATATATATATATTCATCATTCATTCATCCAATATCTTCTGCTTTATCCTCTATTAGGGTCGGGGGGGGGGGGGGGTGGTTCCCCATGCCCATCCAGGGGAGAACGTTTCAGGCGCTGGGCAGATACATTCAGGACAGGACGCCAATCTATAGCTGGACACACACTCTATATGGGGCAATTTGAAAAACTCAATTGACTTGATCCATGTTTTTGGACTGTGGGAGGAAACCGGAGAACCCGGAGGAAACCCACATGGACACAGGGAGAACATGGAAACTCCACCCAGATGGGGAGTTAAACCAGGAATCCCTAGTGCTGAGAGGAGAACATGCTAACCACTATACATATATATAATATTTATTATATATAATACATTTTAAAAATAATATATATACACACACACAGACGAGCACAAAAAGACATACATATTTATATATACACATTAAGATACACATATATATATATATATATATATATATATATATATATATATATATATATATATATGTAAATAAAACCACACACACACACACACACACACACACACACACACACACACACACAGACAGACACACCCCTCTATGCCCTCAGTCTGATGTAATGTAGAAACTCTGGGGTAAAAAGTTCAAACCTCGTCTGTCATCCTGTGAACCATTTGCATTTATTTCCATTCATTTCATCCTCAGGTTATTATATTTTTCTGTGGATCTGAGACGCTTCCTCTATAGAATCCATCTATTCATCATATAGAATTCACTGCACTATTGTGTGTGTGTGTGTGTGTGTGTGTGTGTGTGTGTGTGTGTGTGTTGCTCTGAGGCGGTTAGTGATCTAAACATAGCCGAGCTTACAGAATGCTCCTCTATTGACTGAGATTCAAATGAGCAGACATGAAGCAAACATGTTCTTTAAAATGAAGCGCCAGCAGCACACACACACACACACACACACACACACACACGCCAAAGAGAAAACCACTGGGACACATTTCTTAAACACCGAGGTCCACCCATTTCCTCAGGTGTGTAAGATCTAGAACCTCGTCGTGCCTTTTAACATTGTGTAAACAGTTTAGGGAAGGCCCTTTGCTGTTCTGGCCTGACTGTAGACCAGTGTGCGAAACAAGGTCTAACTTAAACGGTTCTTACAGATCTCCAACCTCAAACGCACAGCTACTCGGATGGTTCTAGGTTCTCCCCCACCCCCCATGAAGGCTGTGGGTTCGAGCCTGGTGGAAGCAGCAGCAGCAGGATGGGCGGGGGGGGAGGGGGGGGGCACTCCAACCCTGGTCATGTGACCCCTTACACACTGATTTCTGAACACCATCAGAGTTCTGCAGTGTTAAAGGAACTGTGTGTTTGTATAGAACCACACATCTGGTTCCTTATACACAGAGCGGGACCAACAGAGGGTCCACTGTTCCGTCCAAATGGACCTTCATCCTCCTCATCATCATCATCATCATCATCATCATCATCAGCACGCCCGTGTTTACATGTTTAGCTCAGAAACAAGGAGATCGTTTGCTGGGCCGCTGGTTCTGCGGAACACAAAGAGGTTCCAGCTCCTCAAAATACAGAAGGGTTTATTATCCGAGCGAATCAGCTTTGAGACGCCGGGACAGACAGACAGACAGACAGACAGACAGACAGAGACAGACAGACAGACAGAGACAGACAGACAGACTGATGTCCTTCACTAGTTCTGATTCACTTGTACCACCCCATTACTAACACCCCACCACCAGAGCAGTGCATGGAGTTATCCATCCATCCATTATGTACCATTATGGTTCCCCATGCCCATCCAGGGGAGAACGTTTCGGGCGCTGGGCAGATACACCCAGGACAGGGCGCCAATCCAACGCTGGGCACACACTCACTCACACAGACACTCTCTATGGGGCAATTTGGACAACTCAATTGACCTTGATCCATGTTTTTGGACTGTGGGAGGAAACCGGAGAACCCGGAGGAAGCCCACGCGGACACGGGGAGAACCTGGAAACTCCACCCAGATGGGGAACCGGGAATCCCTAGTATTACGCCTGCGCACGGAACCATCGGGTGCACCTCCGCCTGTCCACAAATCCAAACCCGGGGCGAGGCTCCGCCCACATCCACGGCTCTGCGCACGGAACCATCGGGTGCACCTCCGCCTGTCCACAAATCCAAACCCGGGGCGAGGCTCCGCCCACATCCACGGCTCAGCGCACGGAACCATCGGGTGCACCTCCGCCTGTCCACAAATCCAAACCCGGGGCGAGGCTCCGCCCACATTCACGGTTCTGCGCACGGAACCATCGGGTGCACCTCCGCCTGTCCACAAATCCAAACCCGGGGCCGAGTCAACGAGTCGCTACGAGTTTGTATGAGTCAGTGTGAATCTGTACGACTCTTTATGATTCTGTGAGAGTCAGTGTGAATCTTAATGAGTCAGTGTGAATCTGTACGACTCTTTATGATTCTATATGATTCTGTGAGAGTCAGTGTGAATCTTAACGAGTCAGTGTGAATCTGTACGACTCTTTATGATTCTATATGATTCTGTGAGAGTCCGTGTGAATCTTAATGAGTCAGTGTGAATCTGTGCGATTGTGTGAGTCTTTATGAGTCTGTATGAATCTGTGTGCGTCTTTTTGAGTCTTTAAGAGTCTGTGCGAATCTGTAAGAGTCTATATGAGTCTGTGCGAGTCTATATGAGTCTGTGTGAGTCTATATGAGTCTGTGTGAGTCTAAGAGTCTATAGGAGTCTGTGTGAGTCTATATGAGTCTGTGCAAGTCTAAGAGTCTATATGAGTCTGTGCGAGCCTATATGAGTCTGTGCGAGTCTAAATGAGTCTGTGCGAGTCTAAGAGTCTATATGAGTCTGTGCGAGTCTGTGTGAGTCTATATGACTCTGTGTGAGTCTATATGAGTCTGTGTGAGCCTATATGAGTCTGTGCGAGTCTATATGAGTCTGTGCGAGTCTATATGAGTCTGTGCGAGTCTATATGAGTCTGTGCGAGTCAAAGAGTCTATATGAGTCTGTGTGAGTCTATATGAGTCTGTGCGAGTCTATATGAGTCTGTGCGAGTCTATATGAGTCTGTGAGTCTATATGAGTCTGTGTGAGTCTATATGAGTCTGTGCGAGTCTAAGAGTCTATATGAGTCTATATGAGTCTGTGCGAGTCTATATGAGTCTGTGTGAGTCTATATGAGTCTGTGTGAGTCTATATGAGTCTGTGTGAGTCTATATGAGTCTGTGTGAGTCTATATGAGTCTGTTCCAGTTCTTCAGAAGGCTTTCCGTTAAGTTCTGGAGCGAGCCTGTGCCCTATACAACAGGGTCTTGGTTCCTTTATGTTGACCGTGGTGTCCTCGGTTCTTTGGACCAGGCTGTGGTCACCACACAGCAGACATGGAGCTCACACAACGACGTTTGCATGAGCCGCAGCTGGGGGGGGGAGGGGGAGGATGCTAATGAAGAGGAGGACGACGCCGTCCGTCCCCTCAAAGCAACCAGCCCCACGGTCAGGTCTGCAGTGAACGGAGACTCGGTCCGGCGCTCGTCCCGGAACCGTCCCTTTATGAGGAACATTAGGATGAGTGTCTCCCGGCAGCGTCCGTCCTCCCGGCTCTAATAAAGCGCGTTCCAGCTGATTAATAAATCATGCGCTGAGTTTAGCGTCTGCTGCGAGGACATTGTTTAAGCTGCAGCGAATGCAAACAGGTCACAGACGCACTTTTCCAAAGAATTCCGTCTCGCGGACTCGACAGCTGACGGAACGCCGCTCCTCTTCAGGGGGTGGTACTGGGGTATCGGAGGTACTGGGTACACAATAATAACCCCGACGATTGGTGGTTTAGCATGTTCTCCTCTCAGCGCTGGGGATTCTCGGTTCGAATCCCAATCTGAATGGAGTTTCCAGGTTCTCCCCGTGTCCGCGTGGGCTTCCTCCGGGTTCTCCGGTTTCTTCCCACAGTCCAAAAACATGGATCAAGTGTGAGTGTGTCTGTAGAGTGAGTGTGAGCCCAGCGATAGATTGCCCCCCTGTCCTGGGTGCATCTGACTCCCACCCGTGACCCTAATAGAGGATAAAGTGGAAGATAATGGATGGATGGACGTTCTCCTGTCAGCGCTAGGGATTCCCGGTTCGAATCCCAATCTGGGTGGAGTTTCCATGTTCTCCCCGTGTCCGTGTGGGTTTCCTCCGGGTTCTCCGGTTTCCTCCCACAGTCCAAAAACATGGATCAAGGTCAATTGAATTCTCCAAATTGCCCCATATAGAGTGTGTGCGAGTGAGTGAGTGAGTGAGTGTGTGCCCAGCGATAAATTGCCCCCCTGTCCTGGGTGTATCTGACTCCTACCCCCCCCACCCGTGACCCTAATAGAGGATAAAGTGGAAGATAATGGATGGATGGACGTTCTCCTCTCAGCGCTAGGGACTCCCGGTTTGAATCCCAATCTGGGTGGAGGTTCCATGTTCTCCCTGCATCCGCGTGGGCTTCCTCCGGGTTCTCCGGTTTCCTCCCACAGTTCAAAAACATGGATCAAGGTCAATTGAGTTCTCAAAATTGCCCCATATAGAGTGTGTCTGTGTGTGTGAGTGTGTGCCCAGCGATAGGTTGGCGCCCTGTCCTGAGTGTATCTGCCCGGCGTCTGAGACGTTCTCCCCTGGATGGGGAAACCCCCCCCCAGACACTGGGTCCATTGTGAAGCTCTGAACCAACGGAATAACGAAACGAACGTCCAATTTGAATAGACGTTTGAGTTCGCACTTCCTTCTGACCCCCCAAGGACAACCAGGGAGCCGGATGTAGCCCCAGGACAGCGGAATCCCAGGCCCGCTCCGGTGGCAGACAGCTGGCGGGTACGGGCACACCCTTCGCCCGGCTGCCGCCGCCCTCGCTGGCAAGGCGGGCGATTCGGACGCGGAGCCCGTGGAAGCCACGCGCCCCGAAAAGCGCCAAAGCGCCACCATGAAGGCGTCCTTTATACCCCGAGCGAATTCTTTTGTGCCGACGACGGGCCGAGACAATACTCACGATTGTGCTCGTCCGCCGGCCGCCGTCCACCCGCCGTCCACCCGCCACGTTCCTCCAGCAAATCCTCTCCAAATCAACAGTTAGGTCTCCGCAAAAGCCTCCGAGTGTGGAAACCCCGGAGACACACCGAGGACATGGGGGGGGTTATCTGAATAACTTTCTCATTTCCATCCCAGACAAGGAGGGAGAACGGGGACCGGTCTCGCCTCATCCAGAACAAAAGAACCCAAAGTGATGGATGGCGGCACACAATGGGGAGGGGAGCTGAAGTTGCAGGAGGCTGCCTCCGAAAAAAGAAAAGAAAGAAAAAAAAAAAAAGAACAATCTAAAGCCAAGTGGCTTTTTTGGAAACATGCAGGGAGCTGATCGCACTCCGACTTTTTTATTTTATTTTTTAAATTTTTTTTTTTATTTATTCTGCAACACCACGACCTTGTAAAGACTCCAGACCATCACTCACCTTCGGTGAGATCAGACACGGATCTGGACGTGGGGGAAAATCTCGCTGGACAAAATTTTTTTTTTTTTTTTTGTTTTAATCTCCAGAACCTCATTTGGGTGGGGGACATGTGGCCGCTTTGGGGTGGAGGCTGCGGTGCACCTCAGCCTGAGATGCGGATTCACCTCCAGTGAGATTTATGATGTGGCTCAAGCCAGAAAGCCTTTAATGCCCAAACAATGAGGTGGCAGAATGAAGGAGACGGACTGAACGATGGAAGATGGGACAATGAGACAAGAAGAAGCATCATCTTCATCATCCTCCTCCTCATCCTCATCCTCCTCATCATGCAGCAGACACACAACTACCATGAACTCATTAATAACAATAAGCAACAAGTATGACGAACCCTCCCAACACCTCACAACCTCCCAACCTCCTGTCCATTCTCATGTCCCTGCTGTTTGTCCCACACGGCGTGATTGTCCATCTCCGTCTCATTTGCGGCTCCAGTTCAGACAATAGTGTCCGCACAGCCATTTGCATGTTAATAGCCGAGGACACGTTCATTAAGACCCAAAAATCAAACGTCCTCCATTCGCCCCGGTCCTCAAACCCGGGGAGCGTTTTTGTGAGGGTGAAGGGAGATGGAGGTGTCCGGAGCGGCGGCGCGGCGGAGCGGCTCTTACCGAGGCTGAGCGGCGGGGTCCTGGCGGAGCTACGCCCAACAACGCGCCCGTCCTCCGGCGTCGGGACGAGTCCTCTGGAAAGAGAAGGAAACGGGAGGACGGAAGAGGCTTTAACTCGAGCGTCGCGGTCCCGGGGCTCGGCGGAGCTGTGTCGGCGGGGCGGAGAGCGGCGCGTCGAGGCGGAGAGATGATGGAGGAAGAATGGAGCCGCGGTTCGCAGGCGCCTCACACCAGCGCTCACTCCCACTGCTGGAGACGAGTCGCGAGCGAGCGAGCGAGCGAGCCGGCTCCAAGAGTCGGCTCTTTGAAGTGAACCACGAGAGTCGGTTCTTCATTGGGAGCCGGG
The DNA here is from genome assembly GCA_019802505.1 of Corydoras sp. C115. Classification (NCBI taxonomy): domain Eukaryota; kingdom Metazoa; phylum Chordata; class Actinopteri; order Siluriformes; family Callichthyidae; genus Corydoras; species Corydoras sp. C115. The sequence goes on from JAFMOC010000723.1 coordinate 11,634, forward strand.
TTTTTTTTTTTGGGGGGGAGGTGTGCCGGTGACTTAGTGGTTTAGTATGTTCTCCTCTCAGCACTAGGGATTCCCGGTTCGAATCCCCATCTGGGTGGAGTTTCCAGGTTCTCCCCGTGTCCGCGTGGGCTTCCTCCGGGTTCTCCGGTTTCCTCCCACAGTCCAAAAAAACATGTATCAAGGTCAATTGAATTCTCCAAATTGCCCCATATAGAGTGTGTGTGAGTGAGTGAGTGTGTGCCCAGCGATAGATTGCCCGAAACGTTCTCCCCTGGACCCTTATATAGGATAAAGTGGAAGATAATGGATGGATGGATGTTCTCCTCTCAGCACTAGGGATTCCCGGTTCGAATCCCCATCTGGGTGGAGTTTCCAGGTTCTCCCCGTGTCTGCGTGGGCTTCCTCCGGGTTCTCCGGTTTCCTCCCACAGTCCAAAAACATGGATGAAGTCAATTGAGTTCTCCAGATTGCCCCATATAGAGTGTGTGTGTGTGTGAGTGAGTGTGTGCCCAGCAATAGATTGCCCCCCCTGTCCTGGGTGTATCTGCCCAGCGCCCGAGACGTTCTCCCCTGGATGGGCATGGGGAACCCCCCCCCACGACCCTAATAGAGGATAAAGCGGAAGATAATGAATGAATGAATGAATGAATACTATACAACTACAGGTATAAATATAATATAGAATATATTAACTATAAATATATGTATATAAAGTATGTAAAATTCCAATTATGTAAATTTAAGAATATATATATACACCATATATAAAAGGTATTATACAATAGATGTAAATTTCATTCATTCTATTATCTCCCGCTTTATCCTCTATTAGGGTCGGGGGGGGGGGTTCCCCATGCCCATCCGGGGGAGAACGTCTCGGGCGCTGGGCAGATAGACCCAGGACAGGGCGCCAATCCATCGCTGGGTACACTCACACACTCAAACACACTCTATATGGGGCAATTTAGGGAACTCAATTAACTTGATCCATGTTTTTGGACTGTGGGAGGAAACCGGAGAACCCGGAGGAAACCCACGCGGACACGGGGAGAACATGGAAACTCCACCCAGATGGGGATTCGAACCGGGAATCCCTAGCGCTGAGAGGCGAACGTGCTAAACCACTAAGCCACCGTGCCGCCAGATGTAAATTTAGAATATAAAATATAAATATAAACATGGATCAAGGTCAATTGAATTCTCCAAATTGCCCCATATAGAGTGTCTGTGTGAGTGAGTGTGTGCCCAGTGATAGATTGCCCCCTGTCTTGGGTGTATCTGCCCTGCGCCCAAAACGTTTTCCCCTGGATGGGCATGGGGAACCCCCCACGCGGACACGGGGAGAACATGCAAACTCCACCCAGATGGGGATTCGAACTGGGAATCCCTAGCGCTGAGGGAGAACATGCTAAACCACTAAGCCACCGTGCCGCCCTCCATAAAACCATATTATTATAAATAAACATTTACAGTTACACGGTGGCTTAGTGGTTTAGCATGTTCTCCTCTCAGCACTAGGGATTCCCGGTTCGAATCCCCATCTGGGTGGAGTTTGCATGTTCTCCCCGTGTCCGCGTGGGGGGTTCCCCATGCCCATCCAGGGGAAAACGTTTTGGGCGCAGGGCAGATACACCCAAGACAGGGGGCAATCTATCACTGGGCACACACTGGGTGGAGTTTCCATGTCCTCCCCGTGTCCGCGTGGGTTTCCTCCGGGTTCTCCGGTTGCCTCCCACAGTCCAAAAACATGGATCAAGTCAATTGAGTTCTCCAAATTGCCCCATATAGAGTGTGTATGTGTGAGTGAGTGTGTGCCCAGCGATAGATTGCCCCCCTGTCCTGGGTGTATCTGCCCAGCGCCCGAAACGTTCTCCCCTGGATGGGCATGGGGAACCCCCCCCCCCCTAATAGAGGATAAAGCTGAAGATGATGAATGAATGAATGAATTAAGCTACAAAAAAAAGTCAAGGGAGCCGGTTCTTTTTAGAGAGCCGAGCGAAAAAGAACCGGATCTCTGAAAAGAGCCGGCAAGCCCATCACTCCGCACCACGGCTGGCAGGCGAGCCTAGCAGGAGTCGATTCGCCGAGTCCAGGTGTTTCGGGGAGTCGACTCTTGAGCTCCAGAATCGCGTCGGAATGAAATAAAACTTCAGCGAAAGAACGCGGCGTGACTCAGCGATCGCGCGCGGTGTCGGTTCACATCTGCGGGAGTCTGTGACACCGTGAATGCAAACGACTCTCTGCCGTCCGCGTGAGCGTCGCGAGCAAACGAGGCCGAGTCGACTCCCGTGCACTCATTGGACAGTAGGCACAGTCGCTGTAACGTCCGAGAATTAATAAACCTTCCATAGAACACTGAGCCTGCGGCGTCACAACACGTCGCCATGGCAACAGGTCAGAATTCAATTGACCTTGATCCATGTTTTTGGACTGTGGGAGGAAACCGGAGAACCCGGAGGAAACCCACGCGGACACGGGGAGGACATGGAAACTCCACCTAGATGGGGATTCGAACCAGGAATCCCTAGAGCTGAGAGGAGAACATGCTAAACCACTAAGCCACCGTGCCGCCCACTTGGAGTTATCAACCACCTAAATATGATGCTGTCCACAGGGGGCGGACGGCTGGACGGGTTCAGTTCAGGACTCTTTTTCAGCTACACCCAGGACAGGGCGCCAATCCATCGCTGGACACACTCACTCACTCACACAGACACACTCTATATGGGGCAATTTGGAGAACTCAATTGACTTCATCCATGTTTTTGGACTGTGGGAGGAAAGCGGAGAACCCAGAGGAAACCCATGCAGACACGGGGAGAACATGGAAACTCCACCCAGATGGGGATTCGAACCGGGAATCCCTAGCGCTGAGAGGAGAACATGCTAAACCACTAGGCCACCTACATTTGAATTATATTTATATTTTTAACAGTAAATTTCACAATGACTTTTATTATTATTTTTAATTGTATGACGTCATTCCTAAAAATGACTTGAGAAGTCATGAAGTGTTCCTGATTATAAAAGCCTTAAATCTTCCCGTGTCATCTGCTGATTTTAGTTCACACCCAACATCCATTGGATCCTTCAGCCCGTCGCCATGGAAACGTTTTATTTATTTTATCGCGGTGATGTCGCCGTGTCCTTACACAGACGATCCACTTACACAGAATATATTTTTTAATATAGTTGCGTTTACAGAAGGTTTACAGAAGGTTTACAGAAGGTTTCAGTTTGATGCAGTTTGGTTTTCAGTAGTTGACATGATCATTTTCAGGAACGCCCTTTTTGGGGGCAAATTCCTCGTCGTTGTTATGAGCATTCCATCCAACCATTATCTCCCGCATTATCCTATATTAGGGTCACGGGGAGGGGTTGGGGGGTTCCCCATTCCCATCCAGGGGAGAACGTTACAGGGGGGCAATCTATCGCCGGTGTTATGAGCAGAGGAGGTTAAATAAGTGCTTTAGACCCGTTTTTTTTAAACTCTGGATTTGAGTTCTGATTTATACAGAATACATCCATCCATTATCTTCTGCTTTAATCCTCTATTAGGGTCGCGCGGGGGGGGGGGGGGTGTTCCCCATGCCCATCCAAGGGAGAACGTTTCGGGCGCTGGGCAGATACACCCAGGACAGGGCGCCAATCTATCACTGGGGACACACTCACTCACACACACACACTCTATATGGGGCAATTTGGAGAACTCAATTGACTTGATCCTTGTTTTTGGACTGTGGGAGGAAACCGGAGAACCCAGAGGAAACCCACGCGGACACGGGGAGAACATGGAAACTCCACCCAGATTGGGATTCGAACCGGGAATCCCTAGCAGTGAGAGGAGAACATACCAACAACTAAACCCCCTCCCCATCTCTTTATCTTCTGCTTTATCCTCTACAAGTGTTCTGGAGGAGTTCCCCATGCCCATCCAGGGGAGAACGTTTCGGGCGCTGGGCAGACACACCCAGGACAGGACGCCAATCTATCGCTGGGCACACACTCACTCACACAGACACACTCTATATGGGGCAATTTGGAGAACTCAATTGACTTGATCCATGTTTTTGGACTGTGGGAGGAAACCGGAGAACCCGGAGGAAAGCCACGCGGACACGGGGAGGACATGGAAACTCCACCCAGATGGGGATTCGAACCGGGAATCCCTAGGGCTGAGAGGAGAACATGCTAAACCACATATATATTGTATATAGTCGATGTGTAGAGTGTATACTGTCGCTGGCAGGTGTCCTAATTTGCGTCAGGAACGCGGTTCGGGACGCGCCCTTCACTTAGCATTTGTTTCGTGTTCTCTAAATGCGCGGTTCTCTTCCGGCCAATCAGAGCGCACCGTTCGCCCGCGAGTTATTCAAATAAGAAAATGACATCATCACACGGACGAGGGGAGGTCACTTAAACCCTGTCACCCTGCTCCTCTTCTCCTCTCTGTGGCTCTTCTCTTCGCCCCCCCACCCCTCTCCTTCCTCCACACACACACACACACACACACACACACACACACACACACACACACTAGAAAGTTCCAAACCCCCCCCCCCACCCTGCCGCACCCCCGCCTCCCTCTCTTTGTCTCCATTCGAATCTTTTCACTCGCTGTAAAAGAAAAACCCTTGGCTTTGTCGCTCACTGATAACTTTAAGCTGCACTGTAGTTGTGTGTTACACCGGGAGGTCACCACGCAGGGTGGACGGGGCTATTGTGGCCGCCCTGAAAACAGCGGGGGTGAATGGTGGAGGGTGATGGGGGAGGTCGAGGGCTCAGGATGGAGTGGGCAAGATTTTAATAAATGCACACTGTGAACCTCTAAAAAAAAAATCAGCCTTTCTGCTCATAAAGCACCTCACTGATTTCACCCTCGTGGTTCCGCTCACCATAAAGATGGAGGTTGTAGTTCTAACATCCCGTTCTGAGGTCCTTTACCCCGTTCTAATGGGCAGAACCCTCACAGGACAGGTGTTATTAGGGTGGTGACTGATTCTCAGGACTGTAATGACCCCAACATGGTGGTGGGTAAGACCGACTCTGTGTTCGTGCTATTAGAGAGAGCCTCCTTATTGCGCCACATTGTGGATGTAAACTCAGAGACAGTGGAACATCTGTGATCTGGAACAACAGGATGCTGCAGACAGAATGCAGGTGGTTGCACAGGTCTGGTGGGTGGAGTTCTGCACTCTGAGCTAGCACTTCTGATGATGATACTGATGATGATGATGATGGTGATGCTGATGATGATGATGTTGATTATATTGATAATGATGATGATGATGCTGATGATGATGATGTTGATTATATTGATAATGATGATGATGATGATGATGATGATGTTGATTATATTGATAATGATGATGATGATGCTGATGATGATGATGTTGATTATATTGATAATGATGATGATGTTGATTATATTGATAATGATGATGCTGATGATGATGATGTTGATTATATTGATAATGATGATGTTGTTGATTATATTGATAATGATGATGCTGATGATGATGTTGATTATATTGATAATGATGATGATGTTGATTATATTGATAATGATGTTGATTATATTGATAATGATGATGATGATGCTGATGATGATGATGTTGATTATATTGATAATGATGATGATGATGTTGATTATATTGATGATGATGATGATGATGATGATGATGCTGATGATGTTGATTATATTGATGATGATGATGATGCTGATGATGATGATGATGCTGATGATGTTGATTATATAGATACTGATGTTGATGCTGATGTTGATGATGCTGATGATGATGCCGATGTTGTTGATTATATAGATACTGATGCTGATGCTGAAGCTGATGATGCTGATGCTGAAGCTGATGTTGTTGATTATATAGATACTGATGCTGATGCTGAAGCTGATGTTGTTGATTATATAGATACTGATGCTGATGCTGAAGCTGATGATGCTGATGCTGATGCTAATGTTGTTGATTATATAGATACTGATACTGATGCTGATGCTGATGTTGTTGATTATATAGATACTGATACTGATGCTGATGCTGATGTTGTTGATTATATAGATACTGATGCTGAAGCTGAAGCTGATGTTGTTGATTATATAGATACTGATGCTGATGATGCTGATGCTGAAGCTGATGTTGTTGATTATATAGATACTGAAGCTGATGATGCTGATGATGCTGATGATGCTGATGCTGATGCTGTTGATTATATAGATACTGATGCTGAAGCTGAAGCTGATGTTGTTGATTATATAGATACTGATGCTGATGATGCTGATGCTGAAGCTGATGTTGTTGATTATATAGATACTGATGATGCTGATGATGCTGATGATGCTGATGCTGATGATGATGCTGATGCTGTTGATTATATAGATACTGATGCTGATGCTGATGCTGATGTTGTTGATTATATAGATACTGATGCTGAAGCTGAAGCTGATGTTGTTGATTATATAGATACTGATGCTGAAGCTGAAGCTGATGTTGTTGATTATATAGATACTGATGCTGATGATGCTGATGCTGAAGCTGATGTTGTTGATTATATAGATACTGATGATGCTGATGATGCTGATGATGCTGATGCTGATGATGATGCTGATGTTGTTGATTATATAGATACTGATGCTGATGCTGAAGCTGATGTTGTTGATTATATAGATACTGAAGCTGATGATGCTGATGCTGAAGCTGATGTTGTTGATTATATAGATACTGAAGCTGATGATGCTGATGCTGAAGCTGATGTTGTTGATTATATAGATACTGATGCTGAAGCTGAAGCTGATGTTGTTGATTATATAGATACTGAAGCTGATGATGCTGATGCTGAAGCTGATGTTGTTGATTATATAGATACTGATGCTGAAGCTGAAGCTGATGTTGTTGATTATATAGATACTGATGCTGAAGCTGAAGCTGATGTTGTTGATTATATAGATACTGATGCTGATGCTGAAGCTGACTGCTGCATCAGTGTGTAATAGATGCTGCAGTGGGCTGTGCAGGTTGTTAAAGTGATGGAATAAAGATCTTCAGATCCACGGCAGCTGGAGGGATGAGCCCCGTGAGTCTTTTGTCTCCTGATGCGTGCTCTCTCTCTCTCTCTCTCTCTCTCTCTCTCTCTCTCTTTTCTTTCTGTCTGGCACATTTGAGAAAGAGCTTAGGGTGTTTTTTGGCATGTCTGCCTGTCTGGGACTTCTCCATGCCGTCCCTCCCTCCCTCCCTCCGTCCCTCCCTCCCTCCCTCCGCTGTCTGCGGCGGTGTCTGGAGGAGGCAGGCCTTTGTGCCGGCACCAACTCGTCCTCCGGTGTCTGGGTTGCAGGAGCTAAACTATGCAGTTTCGGCGTTTCGGCCGTCTACACTTCGGATCACGACACCGGAGGGTTTCCTGAACGGGTACCAGTGTGGAACCACAGAGAGGGGGACATTGGACATTATGGACTGGAGGAACCTCTGTATAGTTCCTCATCTGAGAACTATCGTAGTTCTTCAGTGCCATTTTCAGGGACTTGTATGATGTCTAATGTTCCCAGTTTGTGGGCGTGTCCCGGCTGATGTGAGTCAAAGGTTCTCATATCCAAACATTAATCAGAGCCGACATTAAGAGGCGCAGGGCCGAGCTGCCCTCACATGGCCCACGTGTCCCTGGTTCACATCTGAAGGTGCTTCCAACATGTGAGCCACTTGAGGCCAATGCATGGTTCTAATCTGGTGCACGCGTTCCACCAGCTGCAACGGAAAGTGGGCCGGATGAAAATAAGTGATGTGGGCCGGAATGATTCTGCTGTCTGAGTCATTTCATCTCATTTCATTATCTTCAGGTTAGTCCTCTGTCAGGGGCGTGGGATGGTTCCTCATGCCCATCCGGGGTAAGTATGATCCAGGTGCTGCGTTGCCATTCCATCTGCAATTTAGAGCAACCGATTCACCTTTAATCCATGTCTTTGGACCGTGGGAGGAAAGCGGAGAACCCGGAGGAAACCCACATGAACATGGAGAGAACCCAGATTGGGATTCGAACGTGGATGCCCGACACTGAGAGGTGGAGGTTCTAACCACTGAGGTACTAACCAGGGTCTGAGCCGGGGTATCACTCATTTTAAGACTAATCCCATTATTGAGTTCTCTGCGGAACACGGCTCACTGATTAAAGCACGATGAGGTCGCTGTGATGTCACGGTGATGTCACTGTGACGTCATTAGGACATCTCCCCGAACACGCCCCCGTTATTCTAAAGTGTTCTGAGCTCATCACAGGAGGATGGTCAGGTCATTATAACACAGGCACTCCCACTCCTTAAATCTGATTGGCCGACATGATATGTGACATCATATAATATTATAA
>JAFMOC010000723.1:25000-35000 GCA_019802505.1 Corydoras sp. C115
AATAAAAACGCTGGGTCTTAAAGACCTTTGTGTTTCAGGCTTCAGACCCAATTCTGTCTGCCTGCAGATATAGTGCTGCGCTTAATAACTAGCTCCTAAACACTCCTACCCCCCGCCCCCCCCCGGCACACACTCACACACACTCTCTCTCACACACACACTCACACACACACACACACACACACACACACTCTTTATTTCACTCAGCAGGATCAGTGGAGAAGAAAAGGCCAAAGATCCAGCGCTCCGGCTGCAGGTCCATTAAACACACGGTCAGTTCCATCACAGAAATATTGATGCTTCAATAAGCTGCCCGCTACACCGGCTTCTCACACTCTCTAACACACACACACACACACACAACACTAACACACACACACATACACACCCACAACACAACACACACCCACACTCACACAACACCTCACACACACACAACACTAACACACACAAACACACTCACACCCACAACACACACACTCACACACAACACAACACACTCACACACCTCACACACTCACAACACTCACACACAACACTCACACACATTCACACAACACAACACCTCACACACTCACTCACAGAACACTCACAACACTAACACACACTCACACAACACTAACACACACTCACACAACACAACACTAACACAACACAACACTAACACACACACCACAACACTAACACACACTCACACAACACAACACTAACACAACACAACACTAACACACACTCACACAACACAACACTAACACAACACAACACTAACACACACTCACACAACACTAACACACTCACACAACACAACACTAACACAACACTAACACACACTCACACATTAAAATGCAGCACCAGCAGAGACGTCAGTCTGTATAAAGCTCACGTCATGTCTGAGATCATGTGCTCATGTGCATCCTGCTGCTGCAGGTTCAGTGTAAAGCTTCGGCTGAAGGTTCGAATCACAGAACACATTCATTCATTATCTTCCACTTTATCCTGTACTAGAGTCGCGGGGGGGGGGGGGGGGGGGGTGTTGCCCATGCCCATCCAGGGGAGAACGTCTCGGGCGCTGGGCAGATACACCCAGGACAGGGGGGGCAATCTATCGCTGGGCACACACTCACTCACACAGACACACTCTATATGGGGCAATTTGGAGAACTCAATTGACTTGATCCATGTTTTTGGACTGTGGGAGGAAACCGGAGGAAACCCACACGGACACGGGGAGGACATGGAACCCTGAGAGGTGCTGGATGGGCATGGGGAACCCCTCCAGAACACTTGTAGAGGATAAAGCAGAAGATAAAGAGATGGGGAGGGGGTTTAGTTGTTGGTATGTTCTCCTCTCAGCACTAGGGCTTCCCGCTTCGAATCCCCATCTGGGTGGAGTTTCCATGTTCTCCCCGTGTCCGCGTGGGTTTCCTCCGGGTTCTCCGGTTTCCTCCCACAGTCCAAAAACATGGATCAAGTCAATTTAATTCTCCAAATTGCCCCATATAGAGTGTGTGTGTGTGTGAGTGAGTGTGTGTCCAGATATAGATTGGCGCCCTGTCCTGGGTCTATCTGCCCAGCGCCCGAGATGTTCTCCCCTGGATGGACATGGGGAACCCCCCCCCGCGACCCTAATAGAGGATAAAGCGGGAGATAATGAATGAATGAATGAATGAATGAAGAAAAAAACAAACAGCAAATCTGACGATCGAAACATATTTAATGATAAAAACTGAGGAACGGAACGAAGACACCGAGATCAGGACGATCGTCTTCAAAGACACAGAGATGACGGAGCTGTGCGCTGAGCACAGAGATCAGGACGAATGTCTTCATCAAAGACACAGAGATCAGGACGAATGTCTTCATCAAAGACACACAGAGATGACGGAGCTGTGCGCTGAGCACAGAGATCAGGACGAACGTCTTTATCAAAGACACAGAGATCAGGACGAATGTCTTCATCAAAGACACACAGAGATGACGGAGCTGTGCGCTGAGCACAGAGATCAGGACGAATGTCTTCATCAAAGACACACAGAGATGACGGAGCTGTGCGCTGAGCACAGAGATCAGGACGAACGTCTTCATTAAAACTAATTAAAACATTAAATTCACAATAAATAAATCAGCGGCGCCGTCGTCGTCGTGCAGAGAGACGTGAGACAGAACCGAGCTGCAGTCCGCATTAAAAAAGAGCTTCAGAAAGTCGGCAGGCTGAAGGGGACGGAAAGACAACGTCATGTTCCCTATCTGGGGTTCCTACATGTGCATTTGTGACACAGCCGCTATACGGACATGTCTCAGGATCAACAATGTGGGCAGGTCCTCTGCTCACTGCATGCGTATGGGTCGAATAGGGATGCCGATTAGAAGGTCCAGTGTCCTGTGGGGGGCTGTTAGTGGAGGTAAGACTACAAATCAATAAATGCCCCTGGTGTAGTTCAGGACGTGAGGGTTGGGTGTCCACATACTTTTAGGTATTTGTGAGACTGAAATCTGGACGAATGGAGAATTTACATTCATTATGTACAGGATTTAAACACACACACACACACAGAGATACACACACACAGAGACACACACACACAGACACACACAGATACACACACACACAGAGACACACACACACACAGAGACACACACACACACACACACACACACATACACACACACACACACATACATACATACATACAGACAGAGGCAGAGAGTTCACACACACACACACACACACACACACACACACACACACACACAGAGACACACACACAGGCAGGCACACACAGCACACACACACACACAGAGAGACACACACAGAGAGACACACACTCACACAGACAGACAGACACACACAGACAGACACACACACAGACACAGGCACACACACACAGACACACACACACACAGACAGACACACACACAGACAGATACACAGACAGACACAGGCACACACACAGACAGACAGCACACACACACAGACAGAAACACACACAGACAGATACACAGACAGACACAGGCACACACACAGACACAGGCACACACACACAGACAGACAGACAGACACAGACACACACACAGACACACACACACACACAGACACACACAGACACAGGCACACACACACACAGGCACACACACACACAGGCACAGGCACACACACAGGCACAGGCACACACAGACACAGACACAGGCACACACAGACACAGACAGACACACACAGACACAGACAGACACACAGACAGACACACACAGACAGACAGACACACAGACAGACAGACACACACAGACAGGCACACACACAGACACAGGCACACACACACAGACACACACACAGACAGATACACAGACAGACACAGGCACACACACACAGACAGACACACACACAGACAGATACACAGACAGACACAGGCACACACACAGACACAGGCACACACACACAGACAGACAGACAGACACAGACACACACACAGACACAGGCACACACAGACACAGGCACACACAGACACAGGCACACACAGACACAGGCACACACAGACACAGGCACACACACACACAGGCACACACACACACAGGCACACACACACACAGGCACACACACACACAGGCACAGGCACACACAGACACAGGCACACACAGACACAGACAGACACACACAGACACAGACAGACACACAGACACACACACACAGACAGACAGACACACAGACACACACACAGACACACACACACACAGACAGACACACACAGACAGACAGACACAGACAGACACACACAGACAGACAGACACAGACAGACACACACAGACAGACACACACAGACAGACACACACAGACAGACAGACAGACACACACACACACAGACAGACACACAGACAGACACACACAGACAGACAGACACACACAGACAGACAGACACACAGACACACACACAGACAGACAGACAGACAGACACACACAGACAGACCCACACACACAGACAGAGACAGACACACAGACAGACACACACACACACACACACAGACAGACAGACACACACACACACACACACACACACACAGACAGACAGACACACACAGACAGAGACAGACCCACAGACAGAGACACACACACACACACACACACAGACAGACACACACACACACACAGACAGACACACACACACACACACACACACAGACAGACAGACACACACAGACAGACAGACAGACCCACAGACAGACACACACACACACACACAGACAGACACACACACAGACAGACACACACACACACACACACAGACAGACACACAGACAGACAGACAGTCAGTCAGACAGACAGAGGGTCTAATTAAAGCAGCAGAACAGTGAGCAGGACTCTGGGTGGTCCGGACTCTGAAACTTGCCCGAGGTGGGCGTGTCTGTGCACTGAGCGATGAAGACGTGAAGGTCTGACACCTGGGGCGGCTCCTGAGCTTGTTGCTGTGGAAACAAAAACATAACGCTTCACTCATCTGCACCGTGAGGTCACCGTGAGGTCACAGTGAGGTCACCGTGAGGTCACAATGACTCGGGCACTGCGGTACAGTGAGGTCACAGTGAGGTCACATTAATATCCGGTAATCAATAAAGGGGCGGCGGCACGGTGGTTTAGCATGTTCTCCTCTCAGCACTATCGATTCCCGGTTCGAATCCCCATCTGGGTGGAGTTTCCATGTTCTCCCCGTGTCCGCGTGGGTTTCCTCCGGGTTCTCCGGTTTCCTCCCACAGTCCAAAAACATGGATCAAGTCAATTGAATTCTCCAAATTGCCCCATATAGAGTGAGTTTGTGAGAGTGAGTGTGTGTCCAGTGATAGATTGGCGTCCTGTCCTGGTTCTATCTGCCCAGCGCCCGAAACGTTCTCCCCTGGATGGGCATGGAGAACCCCACCGTGACCCTCAGCGTGAGGAACCATACTGCACCTCGCTTCATGGAAACTCCACCCTGGTTCGAATCCCCATCTGGGTGGAGTTTCCATGTTCTCCCCGTGTCTGCATGGGTTTCCTCCGGGTTCTCCGGTTTCCTCCCACAGTCCAAAAACATGGATCAAGTCAATGAGTTCTCCAAATTGCCCCATATAGAGTGTGTCGGTGAGAGTGAGTGTGTGTCCAGTGATAGATTGCCCCCCTGTCCTGGGTCTATCTGCCCAGCGCCCGAAATGTTCTCCCCTGGATGAGCATGGGAACCCCCCCCCCCCCGAATAGAGGATAAAGCAGAAGATAATGGATGGATGAAAATAAAGGGACTTCATACATTTTCAGAGACTGATGTCTACCTCAACATGCCGGTTGGGGACAGGACACGGTCCGGCATCGTACCGCACCCTGGGGCCTTGCTCAAGGGCCCACGTTGGTGATTTTCACTGCACCCAGAACATCCTAACCGCCACAAAACCCGGGCGATCGATTTAAAACCTTCTGAACGCGCTGTGATGGAGATCTGACCCCTTTATTGTCCTGTTCCAAACTTATCTCCAACATCTCTGCTCTGGGTAAGTTCTACCATGACGTCATCCTCACGCTTCTCCTGGCGTGCTCAATTATATGTTTATTGGCTCCCTCTGCTGGCCAGCAACGGGATATTCCTGGAATACCATGGCATTTTAAAATCCTTCTTACATTTGTTTTATTCTAAGCCGCAGGGTTTGATATCATCCATCCATCATCTTCCACTTTATCCTCTATTAGGCTCACGGTGGGGGAAGGGGGGGGCGTTTCCTATGCCCATCCAGGGGAGAACGTTTCGGGCGCTGGGCAGAAACACCCAGGACAGGGGGGCAATCTATCACTGGGCACACACTCACTCACTCACACACACACACACACTCTATATGGGGCAATTTGGAGAACTCAATTGACTTGATCCATGTTTTTGGACTGTGGGAGGAACGCGGAGAACCCGGAGGAAACCCACACAGACACAGGGAGAACATGGAAACTCCATCCAGATGGGGATTCGAACCAGGAATCGATAGTGCTGAGAGGAGAACATGCTAAACCACTAAGCCACCATGCCGCCCTCAAAATAAATGTGTGCAATGTGTTGTAGTGAAAATTGTGCAATATGGGTATTTCATATTGTTTGTATGTTCATTCATTCATTATCTTCCGCTTTATCCTCTATTAGGGTCCTGGGGGGGGGGGTTCCCCATGCCCATCCAGGGGAGAACGTTTCGGGCGCTGGGCAGAAACACCCAGGACAGGGGGGCAATCTATCACTGGACACACACTAGCTCACACAGACACACTCTATATGGGGCAATTTGGAGAACTCAATTCACCCTGATCCATGTTTTTGGACTGTGGGAGGAAACCGGAGAACCCGGAGGAAACCCACGCAGACATGAGGAGAACATGGAAACTCCACCTAGATGGGGATTCGAACCGGGAATCCCTAGCGCTGAGAGGAGAACATGCTAAACCACTAAGCCACCGTGCCATGTGGTATTATATTGGTTTCTATTTTTGTTTTGTCTCTTACAGCACTTTTGGCGTCGCCCCCAAATTTCATTGTAATGAAAACTCTAATGAGAATCAAGGCGATCGGATCGGGATGGGGATGGGGGTTCTGCTCACGGTGATGGTGTCGTAGGCTCCGGTGATGAGGGCGATGAAGAGCGACAGGACCATGTAGATGAAGAGCGAGATGAAGGTGTAGAGATAAATCTGACTGAAGATCCAGACCAGCGTGCTGCTCCGCTCCACCTCAGCGAAGGTCACGAACATGTCGTCTCCGTTAATGAGCGAGAACAGACACTCCGACACCGTGGACAGAGAGCGGAACTGACGCACACACACACACACACACACACACACACACACACACACACACACACACACACACACAGAGAGAGGTGGTTCGAAACGTAAATGTAAATATAAATATAATGTAAATGTAAACGTAAATATAAATGTAATATAAGTGTAATGTAAATGTAACGTAAATATAAATGTAATATAAATGTAAACGTAAATATAAACGTAATGTAAATGTAATATTAATGTAATGTAAATGTAAACGTAAATACAAATGTAAACGTAAATATAAACGTAATGTAAACGTAAATATAAATGTAAACGTAAATATAAATTTAATGTAAATGTAAACGTAAATATAAACGTAAATATAAATGTAATGTAAATGTAAACGTAAATATAAATGTAATGTAAATGTAAACGTAAATATAAACGTAAATATAAATGTAATGTAAATGTAAACGTAAATATAAATGTAATGTAAATGTAACGTAAATATAAATGTAATATAAATGTAAACGTAAATATAAACGTAATGTAAATGTAATATTAATGTAATGTAAATGTAAACGTAAATACAAATGTAAACGTAAATATAAACGTAATGTAAACGTAAATATAAATGTAAACGTAAATATAAATTTAATGTAAATGTAAACGTAAATATAAACGTAAATATAAATGTAATGTAAATGTAAACGTAAATACAAATGTAATGTAAATGTAAACGTAAATATAAATGTAATGTAAATGTAAACGTAAATACAAATGTAATGTAAATGTAAACGTAAATATAAATGTAATGTAAATGTAAACGTAAATATAAATGTAATGTAAATGTAAACGTAAATATAAATGTAATGTAAATGTAATACAAATGTAAACGTAAATGTAAACGTAAATATAAATGTAATGTAAATGTAATACAAATGTAAACGTAAATATAAATGTAATATAAATGTAAACGTAAATATAAATGTAATGTAAATATAAATGTAATGTAAATGTAAACATAAACGTAATATAAATGTAATGTAAATATAAACGTAATGTAAATGTAAACGTAAATATAAATGTAATGTAAATATAAATATAAAAGTAATGTAAATGTAAATATAAATGTAATATAAATATAAATGTAATATAAATGTAATGTAAATGTAATGTAAATATAAATGTAATATAAATGTAATGTAAATGTGTGTGTACTTTGGCATGGTAGGGACCCAGGACGATCCATCCACAGAAGCAGTAGCCCATATAGATGGAGGCAACGCAGCAGCAGAACCGGATCACGTTAGGAAAGGCGGCTCTCAGCGTCACGATCAGGATCTACACACACACACACACACACACACACACACACACACACACACACACACACACACACACACACACACACACACACACGTGTTCTACTCCAGGTTCGGGTGGATCTGATGTTTGATGGTGAAGAGCATAAATAATAAAACTGCTCACGTTGTACTTCTGGAAGAAGCTGAGGTAGCGAATCACCCCGACCCACACCAGCAGGGTGGACGTCCCCATCAGGATCCCACACACGTCATAGGACGCCAGGTTCTAAAGCAGAGAGCAGGCCACCAATCAGAGAGGACAAAGACACAAACGGGACAGAAAACCATTAGTCACACTGCACTTAAGGAACTGGAGCTCTATGGATCCATTGATGTAGATCCTCGAGTGTGTGTGTGTGTGTGTGTGTGTGTGTGAGAGAGAGTGTGTGCGCGCGCGCGCGTGTGTGTGTGAGAGTGTGTGTGTGTGCAAACCTTGGTCTCTATACCGATCTTGATGAAGGAGGCGATGATGGTGAGGACGTCACTGATGATGAGGAGTAAATACCAGCCATTAATGAACTCCAGTCGATCCCCCCAACACACACGTCTGCCCAGGGACTGCTTGAAGTAGTGAACAAATTCCTACACACACACACACACACACACACACACACACACACACACACACACTAATTTTAATCAGTTTCCTACACATTTCTCACAATTCGCACTAGGGGTGAGCTGCAATATTCGCTGATTCGACGATTCGATTCGGAGAACCGTAGTCGACTATGAACCTCATAGTCGAATGTACCATTTTGACCACATGGGGGCGCCCATGGCTGCTGCTAAGCATTAGTTTATACGTGAAATGTCTTTGTTTTCGTTATATATATATATATATATATATATATATATATATAGCCTTTTGTCAAATAAAATCATCCTAATTTCTGTTAATATTTTTTTTTTAAATGATGTGTGCGCTTTAACAATAGGCTGCACATTAATAAAGCTCCCCCTGCAGTTAGTTGCACATTCCAAATGTAAGTAAAATATTATTTTTTTATTTTTTTTAAACTACGCTTATATCGCCATCTTGTGGTGAAATTGTAACTGATTCGACTATCAGTCGACTATAGGGAAAATCTGACGAATCAGATTCGACTATGAAAATCTTTAGTTTAAGACACCCCTAATTCGCACAGAATCTATATAGGCAACACCGTAGCAACCAATCATCAACCCTCTAGCAACCACCTACATGAACATAGCAACTACATAGCAACACTACTTGGGACAGAAAAAAAATAGAATTCACTTTGTAACACGTTCGCAGTGCAATTACCTCCCAACCCGCCCTGCCACACCCTAGCAACCACCTGAAATACAATGGAAACCACCCACCCACACCCTAACAACCACCACCACCCAACAACCACACCAACAGAATTCCTTCAGAGAACCCCCACCCATGTCTCACAGCCACAGCCTCAGAAACAATCATACCCAACATCATGGTAGCCCACCAGGAATAATCTAAAACCACCTAGCAACACCCTAGCAACCACTTATTGAGCTCTGAGCCCCGTGTTATTTGGTCTCCGGTCGCTCCCGCCATTTTATTCTCCTTCACTCACATTTTGTAGAATGAGTCCTTTGAGAATGGAACGTCCGCAGAGCACCAGAGAGAGACCGCACACCACCGCCACCAGAACGTCGAACGCTACTCGCAGGTAGTTCTCCTCTGAGAGCGAGAGAGCGAGCGAGAGAGAGAGAGATAGAGACAGAGAGAGAGAGAGAGAGAGTGAGAGAGAGAGAGACAGAGAGAGAGAGAGAGACAGAGAGAGAGAGAGAGAGAGTGAGAGAGAGAGACAGTGAGAGAGAGAGAGAGAGTGAGAGAGAGAGAGAGTGAGAGAGAGAGAGACAGAGAGTG
>JAFMOC010000723.1:37500-102902 GCA_019802505.1 Corydoras sp. C115
ATCCACAGCTGCAGGCTTTTGACCTTTAGAACTCTATGAGGAAGCAAAGACCGCAGCAGGTTTGTCGATTCAGCAAAAGACATTTGAGTTTCTCGTTATCTTCTGTTTAAACGGGGGGGGGGGGGGGGGTATTGTGGCGGACACACTCCTCGGTGTGTAAGTACAGTAAGCTACACGGATCACTCTACCTCTTTATATAGGGGCAATTTCAGAGCAGCCAATTCACCTTGAGCCCACGTATATGGGTTACGGGAAGAACCCGGAGGAAACCCACACAGACGCGAGACGGAAACTCGAACCTGGATCCCCGGCGCCGAGGGGCGAACATGCCGAGCACTTATGAAAGCGCAGGTCACGCCCTCATACTAATCAGGCCAGCCAATCAAGAGAGTCCATGAGCTCATGTAGACTGAATGTAATAAGTGGAGGAATGAGCCTCGCTTTAGGGTTCTGCACACTGCTTTTACCCCCCACAGTCAGACCCTGCCCTAAACGCCCTGTAGTAGTCCCGGCTTCGGTGGAACCGGTGCTCACCGTGACGGAGAAAGTGTAGCAGTCGGGAATCTCGTTGTTGATGATGCTTTGAATGTTTATGGCCTTCAGTTTGAAGTCGATGGTCACGTTGATCAGCCTGCAGAACCACAAGAGGCACAGCGGGGGCAGAGGTCATGAGAACCGAGGATGATGACGACGATGAAGATAATGAAGCAATACAAGCTGAAAAGGGTACGTTCTGCACTCCACATACGGGAACCAAACGAAAACAAGAACACGGTTCTACACATCCATCCATTATCTCCTGCTTTATCCTCTATTGGGGCCGGGGGGGGGGGGGGGGGGTTCCCCATGCCCATCCAGGGGAGAACGTTTCGGGCGCTGGGCAGATACACCCAGGACAGGACGCCAATCTATCGCTGAACACACACTCACTCACACAGACACACTCTATATGGGGTAATTTGGAGAACTCAATTGACCTTGATCCATTTTTTTTTGGGCTGTGGAAGGAAACCGGAGAACCCGGAGGAAACCCACGCAGACATGGGGAGAACATGGAAACTCCACCCAGATGGGGATTCGAACCGGGAATCCCTAGTGCTGAGAGGAGAACATGCCAACCACTAAGCCACCGTGCCGCCAACGTTACGCCCATATATGGATATGTGTATAGAACAGGGGCGGCACGGTGGCTTAGTGGTTTAGCATGTTCTCCTCTCAGCACTAGGGGTTCCCGGTTCGAATTCCCATCTGGGTGGAGTTTCCATGTTCTCCCTGTGTCTGCGTGGGTTTCCTCCGGGTTCTCCGCTTTCCTCCCACAGTCCAAAAACATGGATCAAGGTCAACTCCAGGAGTTCTCCAAATTGCCCCATATAGAGTGTGTCTGTGTGAGTGAGTGTGTGCCCAGCGATAGATTGCCCCCCCCTTTCCTGGGTGTATCTGCCCAGCGCCCGAAACGTTCTCCCCTGGATGGGCATGGGGAACCCCCCCCCCCCGCGACCCTAATAGAGGATAAAGCGGGAGATAATGAATGGATGGGCGTAACGATGGACGGGAGGAACTGAAAGCATGGGGTTTGTTCGTACTTGTGGAACTTGAGGGTGATGTTCTTGTAATGTTCGGGCAGCGGGGCGGAGGGGTCCGGCGGGGGGTCCACCCCGATGCAATCTGAAGAACAAAACAAAGAGGAACCTTAAACAGAACATTTAGAGCTTTTAATAAAGTTTGGTCTACATGACGTCATTTAACGGACGCTTTCATCCAAAACCACTGACGAGGACCTCAACCTGAGGGACGAGGGGTCAGAAGACAAGCGGGGGGGGGGGGGGGGGGGGGGGTGCGGTCAGTCGTCACACATCACCCCCAGAGCAATAAAGGTTATGAGTCTTCCTCAAGGACCAACACTGGGAACTTGATAGAGGATTAAGGGGTTCGAACCCTCAACCTTTTGGCCTAATCAATCCAAAACCCTGAGCCCCGCTGACTGACCACGCCCATGACAGTGGGCGTGGTCAGGGGGGGGGTGCGGTCAGTCGTCACACATGACCCCCAGAGCAATAAAGGTTATGTCATGACCACGATGTCATGATGTCATGACCACGCCCATGACATCATGACCCAGTGTGCCCATCGTGTCGGTTCTTTGGGAAATCAAAGGGAACCCTTACCCGTGACGATCTGAGGGTCGATGATGAAGGTGTCGTTCACCGGTTCTATGCTGCCCCGTTTGTAGTACCGCTGACAGAGGTAGAGGGCGCTGCCGTTCACCCCGGTGCCCATCACGTAGGCGTAGCGGCTGACCGAGTTCTGAGAGAGCATCAGATACTGAAGACAGGAGGAAAACAAATCAGGGTTCTGATCGTTAAGACTAATTACACAGAGATGAAAGTGCTATGGACTGATCAGAGGGGGGGCAGGTTGAAGGTTCTAGGTTCAGGTTTTAGGTTTGGGGGGGGGTTCTGTGTTTTTAGGGGGGGGGGGTTCACCTGCTTGATGGCGTACTGAATGTTGTCGTGGACTTGGCTCTGCGTGTGAACGGCCAGCTCGTCCGAATCGTCCTGATAGTTCTGAAGGAACAAGTGTCTGAACGAGTCCGTGTTCTCCTCCTTAAACATCACCACCATCTGGTTACTCAGACCAAACAGCACCAGCTGCGAGCGAGCGAGAGAGAGAGAGAGAGAGAGACAGAGAGAGGACAGAGAGAGAGAGACAGAGAGAGAGAGAGAGACAGAGAGAGAGAGACAGAGAGAGAGAGAGAGAGAGAGAGAGAGAGAGAGACAGAGAGGAGAGAGAGAGAGAGATAGAGAGAGAGAGACATAGAGAGAGAGAGAGAGAGAGAGACAGAGAGAGGAGAGAGAGAGAGACAGAGAGAGAGAGAGAGGACAGAGAGACAGAGAGACAGAGAGAGAGAGAGACAGAGAGAGACAGAGAGAGAGAGAGAGACAGAGAGAGAGAGCGAGGGAGAGAGAGGGAGAGAGAGGGAGAGAGAGAGAGACAGAGAGAGAGAGAGAGATTATCTAATCAATAGGAACAGAAGGAGCTCATGTAAACACATCAGAGGTCATGTGATATCCAGATGATCAATAAAACACTTTGGTCAATAATTAATATCAGCTGATGTCACAGCCACAAGGTGGGGCAGAAAGGTGGGGCAGTGAGGCGGGGCCGTGAGGTGGGGCAGTAGGGCGGGACAGTAGGGCGGGGCAGTAAGGCGGGGGTACTCACCTGCACGGTGACGATGATGATCTTGAGCAGCTGCAGCAGCAGTTTGTAGTGAGGTGGGACAGTACGGTGGGACAGTACGGGTTGGGGCAGTAAGGTGGGGCAGTAAGGTGGGGCAGTAAGGTGGGGCAGTAAGGCACTCACCTGCACGGTGACGATGATGATCTTGAGCAGCTGCAGCAGCAGTTTGTAGGGCTTGCGTCCTTTGGCGTGATATTTATCACAGGGACTCATGAAGAAGTACTTCAGCTTCCTGCGCAGCTCCTCCTCCTCCTCCTCCCCCCCTTTGCTCTGGAGGGGTTTGCGCAGCGCCCCCTGGAGGTCCAGCGTGGGCCGAGCGCTGGGGTCGCCGTCGCCGTGGTCCTCGACGCCGGGGTCGAAGGTCACGGTGGTCAGCAGCCGCTCCGTCTCTGCGGCAGACGTTCCGGTCAGAATGTCCGACCAGAAGTATGTGACCATCACGAAGAGCTCGATCTGACCCGCGGAACGTGATTAATAAAGGACCGTCCGGTCACATGGTCAGGACCCATGGGGTAATTGGGGTTGTCCAAAGGACCGTCAGGACCAGAGAACTTGGGGGGACCGGGAATCGACCCCGGAACCTTAACCACAAGCCTATGAATGACTGCCCCCTATAGACGCAAGGTGGCCCAGCGGCATAGTGGTCAGCACGTCCACAGTGTTCAGGTCCTTACTCAAGAGCCTATATGGGGCAATTTAGAGCATTCGATTTAGCTTGAATCCATGTTTTTGGACTGTGGGACACGTGGACGCGGGGGAAACTGGGGCGGGGGGGGGGGGTTCCCCATGCCCATCCAGGGGAGAACATCTCGGGCGCTGGGCATATACACCCAGGACAGGGGGGGCAATCATCACTGGGTACACACTCACTCACACAGACACACTCTATATGGGGCAATTTGGAGACCTCAATTGACTTGATCCATGTTTTTGGACTGTGGGAGGAAACCGGAGAACCCGGAGGAAACCCACGCGGACACGGGGAGGACATGGAAACTCCACCCAGATGGGGATTCGAACCGGGAATCCCTAATGCTGAGAGGAGAACATGCCAAACCACTAAGCCACCGTGCCGCCCTGCGTTTAATGGATATTTAATTATTCATCCATTATCTTCTGCTTTATCCTATATTGGGGTCGCGGGGGGAGGGGGGGGGGGGGGACTGGGGGGGGGGGGGGGGGGGGGGGGGGGGTTCCCCATGCCCATCCAGGGGAGAACGTTTCGGGCGCTGGGCAGATACACCCAGGACAGGGCGCCAATCCATCACTGGACACACACTCACTCACACAGACACACTCTATATGGGGCAATTTGGAGAATTCAATTTGACCTTGATCCATGTTTTTGGACTGTGGGAGGAAACCGGAGAACCTGGAGGAAACCCACGCGGACACGGGGAGAACATGGAAACTCCACCCAGATGGGGATTCGAACTGGGAATCCTTTGTGCTGAGAGGAGAACATGCCAATCACTAAGCCACCGTGCCGCCCTGCATTTAATGGATATTTAATTAAAGAAGCGTTTAATATATATATTTAATTATAAAAGCGTTTGTTGAGTGTTTGATTAAAGGCGTTTGTTGAGTGTTTGATTAAAGGTGTTGAGTGTTTGATTAAAGGTGTTTGTTGAGTGTTTGATTAAAGGTGTTTGTTGAGTGTTTGATTAAAGGTGTTTGTTGAGTGTTTGATTAAAGGTGTTTGTTGAGTGTTTGATTAAAGGTGTTTGTTGAGTGTTTGATTAAAGGTGTTTGTTGAGTGTTTGATTAAAGGTGTTTGTTGAGTGTTTGATTAAAGGTGTTTGATTAAAGGTGTTTGTTGAGTGTTTGATTAAAGGTGTTTGTTGAGTGTTTGATTAAAGGTGTTTGATTAAAGGTGTTTGTTGAGTGTTTGATTAAAGGTGTTTGTTGAGTGTTTGATTAAAGGTGTTTGTTGAGTGTTTGATTAAAGGTGTTTGATTAAAGGTGTTTGTTGAGTGTTTGATTAAAGGTGTTTGTTGAGTGTTTGATTAAAGGTGTTTGTTGAGTGTTTGATTAAAGGTGTTTGATTAAAGGTGTTTGTTGAGTGTTTGATTAAAGGTGTTTGTTGAGTGTTTGATTAAAGGTGTTTGTTGAGTGTTTGATTAAAGGTGTTTGTTGAGTGTTTGATTAAAGGTGTTTGTTGAGTGTTTAAGGGTAAAGTTGATGAAACGCGACGCCGCGAACGAACCTGCACTCTGCGCGGCGGCGGCCATGACGCACACAGGCGCCTGAAGAACAGCGGCAGCCGTCAGAGAGACCGAGAGGACAAACCGCAGCGGCTGACGACGTCCAACTGATCTGCCATCTTCATCTTCATCATCATCATCATCATCATCATCTTCATCATCACAGCGGCGTCAACACACCGCGCGCACAACACATCCTCCCGCTGAGCCACGTGACTGCGGACACGTGACGTCTCCACTTCCAATCCGGTCCTTCTTTCTGCATTTTTTGTCGTTTAAATAAAAAAACAAAGACACATCGTGTACGTGGACACGCGTTTAAAAACTAAAGATCAAAGCAGCGGCATTTATCGAAGCTTGTTGTTAAAAACGATCATTTTGCCTCAAATGTTTGATTCACTGTACAAACAGAGCCACCTAGTTGGGAATACTCTGACGCGCATGCGCAAGAATCCTTTTTTTTTTTTTTTTTTTTTTTTTTAAATTAAATTTTTTTCTCCCCGTGTCCGCGTGGGTTTCCTCCGGGTTCTCCGCTTTCCTCCCACAGTCCAAAAACATGGATCAAGTCAATTGAGTTCTCCAAATTGCCCCATATAGAGTGTGTCTGTGTGAGTGAGTGTGTGCCCAGTGATGGATTGGCGTCCTGTCCTGGGTGTATCTGCCCAGCGCCCGAGACGTTCTCCCCTGGATGGGCATGGGGAACCCCACCGCGACCCTAATAGAGGATAAAGCGGGAGATGAATGAATGAATGAATGAATGAATTTTGGACCTTCAGGTCACAACGCTGGTTCCTTAACCACAAACCTATGACTGCCCCAGGAGGTTCACTCCTGAATAAATACTGCAGGCAAAATAGATCACTTTATCACTTTAGATAAATTCATCTCTCTATTATTGTCTGCTCAATTTTAAATATTAAGGTCACTGGGGTGTTCCCAGCAAAAACTGTTATGGGCGCTGGGCGGATAAGCCCAAAAGAGAGTGCCAATCTATCCCTGGCACACACTCACACCATTCATTCATTCATTATCTTCAGCTTTATCCTCTATTAGGGTCGTGGTGGGGTTCCCCATGCCCATCCAGGGAGAAGGTTTCGGGCGCTGGGCAGATAGACCCAGGACAGGGCGCCAATCCATCGCTGGGCACACACTCACTCACTCAAACACACTCTATATGGGGCAATTTGGAGAACTCAATTGACTTGATCCGTGTTTTTGGACTGTGGGAGGAAACCGGAGAACCCGTAGGAAACCCACGCAGACACGGGGAGAACATGGAAACTCCACCCAGATGGGGATTCGAACCGGGAATCCCTAGCGCTGAGAGGCGAACACGCTAAACCACTAAGCCACCGTGCTGCCCACTCACACCATATAGGGGCAATTTAGAGATTGATTTGGCCGTGCTTAATAAAGGTGAGGGCAGTGTAATAGGTAGCAGGACAAACTCAGGCCTGCTATTTAAAATCTGATTATTATTATTATATTATTTTTAAAAATAAATAAAGTTAGACATTTCTTTTTAAATGATTTCTTTCTGTTTCTTAAGGCCTGTGTTTATTGACGTCACGGCGCGCGCGCGCGCGCGCGGGTGGAGCCGCGTGGAAAAAACACCGCCACGGCGCCGCCTCACTGTCGCGCGTGTTCGCGAGTTTTGGGCGGGGCCTCCACAAAGCGCGCACCGGATTGGCTGGAGCGCTTGTCCGTCCTCCGGTTGCGGCGGCTCGCATTGCGCGTGCGCAGTGACCCTCTGGAGTTTCAGCCAAAAAAAAAAAAAAAAAAAACGCAACGAAACAGAGACGGGCATTCCGGCTCTTCCCAGAGAGCCGACTCTTTTGGCTCGGCTCTCTAAAAAGTGCCGGCTCTTTCGGCTCCCAAGTGGCTCTATTGACTGTTTGTATCTTAAAGCATTTTTTTGGTTTATTATGATAATTAAACAATATGAACAATTTATTATGATAATTAAACAACTGGATTATGATGAGAGTGGCACGGTGGCTTAGTGGTTTAGCATGTTCTCCTCTCAGCTCTAGGGATTCCCGGTTCGAATCCCCATCTGGGTGGAGTTTCCATGTTCTCCCCGTGTCTGCGTGGGTTTCCTCCGGGTTCTCCGGTTTCCTCCCACAGTCCAAAAAAAACATGGATCAAGTCAATTGAGTTCTCTAAATTGCCCCATATAGAGTGTGTTTGAGTGAGTGAGTGTGTACCCAGCGACCCTAATAGAGTGTGTGGATTGGCGCCCTGTCCTGGGTCTATCTGCCCAGCGCCCGAAACGTTCTCCCCTGGATGAGCATGGGGAACCCCACCGCGACCCTAATAGAGGATAAAGCGGGAGATAATGAATGAATGAATTATGATGAATTTTGCAGTCTACCCTCTGCCTTTGAAAAAATGTGTCCAAACTTTACTCTTTACTTTATTCTGTCTCTCGTTTTTACACCTGGGCAGCAATTTATTGCTCTATTAATTGCTTTATTTATTTCTGTATTAGGCGGCACGGTGGCTTAGTGGTTTAGCATGTTCTCCCCTCAGCGCTAGGGATTCCCGGTTCGAATCCCCATCTGGGTGGAGTTTCCATGTTCTCCCCGTGTCCGCGTGGGTTTCCTCCGGGTTCTCCGGTTTCCTCCCACAGTCCAAAATCATGGATCAAGTTAATTGAATTCTCAAAATTGCCCCATATAGAGTGTGTCTGTGTGAGTGAGTGTGTGCCCAGTGATGGATTGGCGCCCTGTCCTGGGTGTATCTGCCCAGCGCCCGAGATGTTCTCCCCTGGATGGGCATGGGGAACCCCACTGCGACCCTAATAGAGGATAAAGCGGGAGATAATGAATGAATGAATGAATGAATATTTCTCTATTAATTGCTCTATTTATTGCGCAAACGTCTCTCGCTCTTCTAACTTATCTTACTTTAACACATTTTGGAGAAGTGTGATTATTTGAAAAATATATATATATTAAAAAGCAACCACGTTGTAACTTAATACATGTTTTTTTGGTGATTGGTGTCATACGACTTATTTTTATGAAGATGATGAATTAAGGCGGCACGGTGGCTTAGTGGTTTAGCATGTTCTCTTCTCAGCGCTAGGGATTCCCGGTTCGAATCCCCATCTGGGTGGAGTTTCCATGTTCTCCCCGTGTCCGCGTGGGTTTCCTCCGGGTTCTCCGGTTTCCTCCCACAGTCCAAAAAACATGGATCAAGTCAATTGAGTTCTCCAAATTGCCCCATATAGAGCGTGTCTGTGTGAGTGAGTGTGTGTTAAGTGATAGATTGCCCCCCTGTCCTGGGTGTATCTGCCCAGCGCCCGAGACATTCTCCCCTGGATGGGCCCCCCCCACGACCCTAATAGAGGATAAAGCGGGAGATAATGGATGAATGGATGGACAACCATCGCAACACAAGGGGTCACCTATATTGATGTGCCGCCAAAGGCTCTAAAACAGTAAACAGCGCCCTCTAAAGGCCACAGAATCCGATGGTCACAGAATTTGGCGTCACACCCCCGCTGCCTCCCCCCCCACCCCCCACCCACCGCTCCGTTCATTCCAAGGAGCCGACTCCCAGAGCCGGATCGTTGGCGACCGACTCCTCACTGAAAAAGAGCCAGCGAGCGTCGTTCAGCGTGATGCTAAAATGGCCGCGAGCGCAGCCGCCGCGGTGAGGGCGTCCGGAGCCGCCTAACGACGCTCTGCCAGCCGCCGCACGCCCGCACGCCCGGGTCCCGCTGCCACGGTCCCCCCCCTCACCCCAGCCGCCGGGCCGCCTTCCTGAAGCCAGCCGGCCGGCCGCCCCGCGCCGGGGAGTCGACTCGTCGGGCCGCTAGCTCCTTTCCGAAAGCGTTAGCTCGATGCTAGCGCGCGCGTCGGGCTCGTGCGCTCACGCTTAGCTCCGTGCGCAAATGGCCGATCCGAGGAAAGTGCCTTTTGTCACGCTGGCGTCCTACAGCACCGCCGCCGCCGCCTCCATCAGCCCCGCCGGCCCCGCCGCCGCGCCGGGACCCGACTGCAAGAAGCGGCGGCGGGAGGAGGACGGAGAGGTCGCGCACCTCCATCACACCCGGGACGGAGCGCTCGCCGGCGGCCCAGGCTCCGCCGCCTCAGCCGCCGCCGCCTCAGCCGCCGCCACCTCCGCCCCATCCGGCTTGTTCAGCAACGGGAGGAGCTCCGGAGAGCCCGCGCCTGGAGCCGCCGCCACCGCCGCCGCGTCCAAACCCACCGTGCGGCTGACGCTGGCCCTGTCCGAGCCCGGCGACAAAACCTTCACCGAGTTCAACTACAGCGAGCTCGTCCAGGCCACCCAGCAGGCAAGCCCCGCACCCCGCCGCCAGGACCGACCCGCAGGCCGCCACGGTGCCCCGTACACCTGCCCGGTCAGCCGGCTCTCGGGGGGAGGGGGGCGGGGGGCGGGGGGGTTCTGCACCTCCACCGGGGCCGATCACGATCTTAAAGGAGGGGGGGGGGGGGGGGGGGGGCGGGGCACTCGTACGGGGTGGAGGCCGGAGTCGCTGCAGGCCCCGCTGGATCGTTTGTGTGCTACAGGTGGCCCCGGCCGGCGTGCACCGTGTACCGCATGCTTATCTCCCGGGATGTTCGGGGTGGGGGGGTGGAGAGGGGAGAGAGGGGGGGTCCTTGGTTTAGCATTACAAACTTTATTCCAAGGCAGAGTTTCTGATTTTTATTGTTCTATGTTGTTTTAATGTTTTTAGGGAACGTGAGGGCTTTAAGGTGAGGTTCTGTGTGTGTAGATTGGGACATGGCGCCATGAGGACTGGTTGCCTATTAAGGGATTTATAATGAGCAATTTGCGGTGGTTTAGTGGTGTTTAGCATGTTCTCCTCTCAGCACTAGGGATTCCCGGTTCGCATCCCCATCTGGGTGGAGTTTCCATCTTCTCCCCGTGTCCGTGTGGGTTTCCTCCACAGTCCAAAAACATGGATCAAGTCAATTGAGTTCTCCAAATTGCCCCATATAGAGTGTGTCTGTGAGTGTGTGCCCAGCGATAGATTGGCGTCCTGTCCTGGGTGTATCTGCCCAGTGCCCGAAACGTTCTCCCCTTCTGGGCATGGGGAACCCCCCCCCCCCCCCCCCCCCCCCCGCAACCCTAATATAGGATAAAGCGGAAGATAATGGATGAATGAATAATGAGCAATTTAGAATAACTTAGTTTTTGATGTGTCTTCATATATAGTTTCGGTTTAAACCCGGTGGAGGTTTATCATCAGTCTGAGAGTTCCAGGGTTCCACCATTGTTCCCTATCTGGGTCCCTGAACAAGGCCCTTAACCCTGACTACTTTGGGGATGAAATGGTCGACCCGCTGCTTCAACCCCAACCATCAAGTTGGACTACTTCTGACCACTTTATTAGTTTCACCTCCTAGTTCCACACTTACTGTCCATGTTATCAGCTCCACCTTCCACACAGAGGCACTCTGTAGCTCTGATTGTCGTCTGTAGTCTCTTTAATTAAATACCACGTATATAAATCGTGTAGTTATCCCGTCACGCCGCCCGATGAGCCCTGATTTCTCAGTATGGATGTTGGGTTTATGCTCCGTGTCGCTGTGTCAGTATTTGGTTTTCGTCAGATGTTGGGTTATAAACAAAGGATGCATGAAGTTTGCTGTGGTTCTGGGTTTCTGATGGTGGTGGATGTTCACCGTGAGCTGGGGCCGTGGATCATTTGCATGGTATGTTTTGGTGTTCTTTGCATTGCTGCTTTGTCTGCGCCGTGGGGTGGGGGTGACGATCCTATTCGCATTACCATGATGAATCCAATGGCGTCTTGATCACTTCCTGCAGCGCTGCCCAGATACGGTTTCCCAGCCACACGCCCAGAGGTGTGAGACGCGTTCTGTAGGTACGGTCTCGAAACGCCCTTATACACTCACAGGCCTTTGTATTAGAAACACCGCCATATTTTATTTTATTTTTTTGTTGATTTACGTTTACTATCCATGTCGGCTTGACTTAACGTATATATGAACTTTTCATTCATTCATTATCTCCCGCTTTATCCTCTATTAGGGTCGCGGTGGGGTTCCCCATGCCCATCCAGTGGAGAACGTTTTGGGCGCTGGGCGGATAGACCCAGGACAGGGCGCCAATCCATCGCTTGGCACACACTTACTCACACAGACACACTCTATATGGGGCAATTTTGAGAATTCAATTGACCTGATCCATGTTTTTGGACTGTGGGAGGAAACCGGAGAACCCGGAGGAAACCCACGCGGACATGGGGAGAACATGGAAACTCCACCCAGATGGGGATTCGAACCGGGAATCCCTAGCGTCGAGAGGAGAACATGCCAAACCACCGTGCCTCAAATTCATTATTCATTCATTATCTCCTGCTTTATCCTCTATTAGGGTCACGGTGGGGTTCCCCATGCCCATCCAGGGGAGAATGTTTTGGGCGCTGGGCGGATAGACCCAGGACAGGACGCCAATCCATCGCTGGGCACACACTCATCACACAGACACACTCTCAATTTTGAGAATTCAATTGACCTGAGCCATGTTTTTGGACTGTCGCGGAACCTGGAGGGTGGACACCATGGAAATTCAGAGAACCATTTGCTGAGAGGAAATTCCCATTTTCTCCCGGACTATTACGGTGGGGATGACATCCAGGGGGAAACGTCTCGGGCGCTGGGCAGATACACCCAGGGCAGGGCGCCAATCCATCGCTGGGCACACACTTCACACACACACTCTATATGGGGCAATTTTTGAGAATTCAATCCCTGTTTTTGGACAGTGGGAGGAAAGCGGAGAACCCGGAGGAAACCCACGCGGACACGGGGAGAACATGGAAACTCCACCCAGATAGGGATTCGAACCGGGAATCCCTAGTGCTGAGAGGAGAACGTGCTAAGCCACCGTGCCGCCCCCTATATGAACTTTTTAGTTCTTTAATTCAGTAGTGCAGACCACCACAAAGCAAGTTCTATTTGGGTGGCCGATGAGTCTGAGCACATGAGTGAGCTCAGAAATCCGGTCTGTCCAGTCTGTAGGTGGCGTCCATCCTGAGCCCATGCCCTGTGGAATGAGCCACCACCTTGGATGCTACACCCTCAAGGTGGAGCAGTAGATGTGTTTTTAAGAATCCACACTGCAGTGCTGGTAATCATCCACCACCCATTTAATACCTGCTAATAATGGCCAGGTGGTTCAATATGTGCACTCGCGTGGAATACAACGGAACGTGTGAAGCCCAAAAATAACACAAAGCAGAACTAAAATTAAGATCTCTGTTGCTCAGTTTGGAGGCGGCGCATGGACTGCGAGTGGAAACTTTTGCAACACGTATAGCGCATCCATTATCTTCCGCTTTATCCTCTATTAGGGTCGCAGTCGGGGGGGTTCCCCATGCCCATCCAGGGGAGAACGTCTCGGGCGCTGGGCAGATAGACCCAGGACAGGATGCCAATCCATCGCTGGGCACACACTCACTCACACAACACACTCTATATGGGGCAGTTTTTGAGAAGTTTCAATTGACTTGAGCCATGTTTTTGGCCTGTGGGAGGAAACCGGAGAACCCGGAGGAAACCCACGTGGACACGGGGAGAACATGGAAACTCCACCAAGGTTGGGATGCGAACCGGGAATCCCTAGTGCTGAGAGGAGAACATGCTAAACCACCGTGCCACAAATTCATTATTCATTCATTATCTTCCGCTTTATCCTCTATTAGGGTTGCGGTGGGGTTCCCCATGCCCATCCAGGGGAGAACGTCTCAGACGCTGGGCAGATACACCCAGGACAGGACGCCAATCCATCACTGGGCACACACACAGACACACTCTATATGGGGCAATTTTGAGAATTCAATTGACCTGAGCCATGTTTTTGGACTGTGGGAGCAAACCGGAGAACCCGGAGGAAACCCACGCGGACACGGGGAGAACATGGAAACTCCACCCAGATGGGGATGCCTAGTGCTGAGAGGAGAACATGCTAAACCACCGTGCCGCCGCCGTTAATTAATTTATTTTCTACTCCGTGTGGTCTGATCAGGGCCGGCCAGGTCTAGGGGCTGTTTTGGGAAGACGTGTTTACCCCCCCACCCTCCCATCGGAGAACATCAGTCAACCCGTTTTGAGTCTCCGTGTGTGTGTGGGGGGGGGGGGGGAACCTGTGTGGTTGAAGACCCTACAAATTTTGCAAAAGGAGCTGGGGATTTGAACCCGGGGTTTAACCGATGGTGCCGGCAGATGGGGGGGTTTTTTTTTTGGGGGGGGGGGGGGGGGGGGGGGGGGGGGTTCTGGATCACATTTTGTCTAAAAGCTGTGCTGTGAGGTTTTGACTCTGATTGGTTGTTCTCTCTGTAGGTGAAAAAGCCGCCTGACGTTCTCACGCCGGCGCTGGACCCTAACGACCCTCTGGCTGATAAGGATCAGGAGAGACTGGAAGTGGAAGTTCTGGCTCGGAAATTCGAGAGTAAATATGTAAGTTGTTTATATTATTATTTATTATAATTATTAAAATAATCATTCATTCATTATCTCCCGCTTTATCCTCTATTAGGGTCGTGTGTGTGTGTGGGGGGGGGGTTCCCCATGCCCATCCAGGGGAGAACGTTTCGGGCGCTGGGCAGATACACCCAGGACAGGGCGCCAACCATCGCTGGACACACACTCACTAACACACACACACACACACTCTATATGGGGCAATTTGGAGAACTCAATTGACTTGATCCATGTTTTTGGACTGTGGGAGGAACCCGGAGGAAACCCACGAGGACACGGGGAGAACATGCAAACTCCACCCAGATGGGGATTCGAACCGGGAATCCCTAGTGCTGAAAGGAGAACATGCTAAACCACTAAGCCACCGTGCCGCCCTATAATATAATAATAATACAATAATATAGGTGTCATGGTGGCTTAGTGGTTGGTATGTTCTCCTCTCAACGCTAGGGATTCCCGGTTCGAATCCCCATCTGGGTGGAATTTCCATGTTCTTCCCGTGTCCGTGTGGGTTTCCTCCGGGTTCTCCGGTTTCCTCCCACAGTCCAAAAACATGCATCAAGTCAATTGAGTCAATTGAATAATATAATAATAATTCTAATGATGCTCCTCGTGATGTCGGCTCTGATTAGAAGACTTGTGACCAGAGGGCTCAGTTATGATGCCAAACCCTGGGGCTAAAGAGGCCATTCGATTCTGGTTTTTTGAGGTCACAATTCGATTCAGAATCGGTTTTGAATCGATTCATAATCGCCGGGACTACATATCGCGATTCTTTAAAGAATCGATTATTTTGTCAGCACCCCTGATGTGATTTGTGGTTGCTGTGACAGGGGTGCGCCGGGAAGAAGAAAAAGAAGGATCGGATGCAGGACCTGATCGACATCGGATACGGCTACGATGAGTCTGATTCCTTCATAGACAACTCGGAGGCTGTGAGTAACCGTTACGGTTCCGTTCCAGAACACCGGGGTTCTGCTTACTGATCAGAAACTTGCCACTGCACGATACTCACACCGCTGCACGATACTCACACCGCTGCACGATACTCACACCGCTGCACGATACTCACACCGCTGCACGATACTCACACCGCTGCACGATACTCACACCGCTGCACGATGCTCACACTGCACGATACTCACACCGCTGCACGATACTCACACCGCTGCACGATGCTCACACTGCACGATACTCACACCACTGCACGCTGCTCACGATACTCACACCACTGCACGATGCACGATACTCACACGCTGCACGTATGCACGATACTCACACCACTGCACGATACTCACACCACTGCACGCTGCTCACGATACTCACACCACTGCACGATGCTCACGCCGCACTATACTCACACCGCCGCACTATACTCACACCACTGCACTATACTCACACCACTATACTCACACCACTGCACTATACTCACACCACTGCACGATACTCACACCACTGCACGATACTCACACCACTGCACGATACTCACACCACTGCACGATACTCACACCACTGCACGATACTCACGATACACCACTGCACTGCTCACGATACTCACACCACTGCACGATGCTCACGATACTCACACCACTGCACGATACTCACACCACTGCACGATACTCACGAAGCTCCCACTGCACGATACTACTCACACTGCACGATACTCACGATGCTCACACTGCACCCCACTCACACCTCTGCACAATGCTCACACTGCACGATACTCATGATACTCACACTGCACGATACTCACGATACTCACACTGCACGATACTCACACTGCACGATACTCACGCTGCTCACACTGCTGATACAGTACAGCTGACCTCACTATGAGCGTTACACCCCCCCCCCCCCCACCTGCTCTTTGTTCTGAGCGTGTGTTGTGGTTCCTCTGCGTGTCTGTTCAGTATGACGAGCTGGTCCCCGCGTCTCTCAACACTAAACTGGGAGGGTTTTACATCAACACCGGGACCCTGCAGTTCCGCGCCGCCTCCGAGGACGAGGACGAGGACCTCGGCAAGGACGGAATCCATTTCAAGGTTCTTTCACAGTTTACTCATGACCTAGTGCCCCCGAGTGGTGCGGTCCTGTTTTTGGGGTGAACGACGCCCGGAACAGTTCCTGCTTACAGATCCTTCAGTGCAGGGTGTGAGCTCCGGGTTCTCGCGCTCGTTTTTCAGAAGCTGAAGGACGGAGATGAGCGCATGATCAAGAGACGGAAGAAGAAGCAGGACGGCACGCTGGAGGAGAAGAAACCCCGGAAGAATCGGGTGCCAAAGCCGGGGTGAGTCTGAGGGGGCGGGGTCCTAGATTCTGCACCTGGGGCGATTAGAGCTCCTTTAGTGTTGTAGACCCCCGATTAAGGATCATCCCATAACCCAGTACTTCTTAAATAGTGGGGCGCACCCCCCTCGGGGGGGGGGGCGCATAACAAGATATCACAGAGCAAGTGATATCCTTTATCCTATATTAGGGTCGCGGGGGGGTTCCCCATGCCCATCCAGGGGAGAACGTTTCAGGCGCTGGGCAGATAGACCCAGGACAGGGCGCCAATCTATCACTGGGCACACACTCACTCACACACACACACTCTATATGGGGCAATTTGGAGAACTCAATTGACTTGATCCATGTTTTTCGACTGTGGGAGGAAACCGGAGAACCCGGAGGAAACCCACGCGGACACGGGGAGAACATGGAAACTCCACCCAGATGGGGATTCGAACCGGGAATCCCTAGCGCTGACTGGAGAACATGCTAAACCACCGTGCCACCTGATTTTGATTTAAAAAAAAAAAAAAAACAGCACAAATTGATTTTAGTTTTGTAGGTTAAAGTTAATAAAATGGGCGGCACGGTGGCTTAGTGGTTTGGCATGTTCTCCTCTCAGCGCTAGGGATTCCCGGTTCGAATCCCCATCTGGGTGGTGTTTCCATGTTCTCCCCGTGTCCACGTGGGTTTCCTCCGGGTTCTCCGGTTTCCTCCCACAGTCCAAAAACATGGATCAAGTTAATTGAGTTCTCCAAATTGCCCCATATAGAGTGTGTCTGTGTGAGTGAGTGTGTGCCCAGCGATAGATTGCCCCCCTGTCCTGGGTGTATCTGCCCAGCGCCCGAGACGTTCTCCTCTGGATGGGCATGGGGAACACCCCCCACCCCCCCCCCCACGACTCTAATAGAGGATAAAGCGGGAGATAATGAATGAATGAAAAGTTAATATATTGAGCTCCTGAATGAATGTTGCTGATGAATTTAGAATTTATTTATTATTTATTGATTTTATTTCATTTCATTTTTCAGTATTAAATGCGGTCAGTTCAAAAACGTTTCTCGTTTAAATCAGGATTTCATTCGTTTCTGTTACAAACTAAAAAACAAAGTTAATCAAATGATTCTTTGTTCTAGGTTGATCTATATTTCGTTCTTTTTTTTGTTTTCTTTATTGTTAATAAGGAGACGTTGTTATGAAAGAGCTGCACTTAGAACAAATTTATAATTTAAATACTTTTTCATCCCATTTTGTCATGTACGGGGGGGGGGTGAGGTGAGTGTGTGTGGGGGGGGGGGGCGCAAAATGTTTACTTCTTCCTGGGGGGGGGAATCACCCCCCCCTAACCGTTCTGTAACATTTCCGTGTTCTGCAGCGTCTCCGCGCTGAACCGTCCCGAGAAGAAGAAGCGGAAGAAGCTGATGAAGGACTCGCTGACGCTGGCGGCCATGCTGCGCCGCTTCACCCGCGAGAAGGAGGAGATCCGCAAGAAGAACCTCACCCCCCCCGCCGCCGCCGCCGGCTTCAAGACCCCGATCCCCAACCCCAATCGCACCCTCAACTCCCACTCCCTCACCCCCAACAACGACCTGGCCGACCTCACCAACGACCCGTCCGTCTTCCCCCTGCTGAATTCGGCCAACGACGACGTGCTGCAGGACCTGATGGGGGAGCTGGACTTCACGATGCTGGACCCTCTGGAGTCGTCCGGGCAGGAGGCGCAGGGCGAGAACGGCGGCGTCCAGCGGGGGGGGCCGTTGTCCAATCGGGTGCAGAGGTCGAGTCTGATCCCACCGCCGCCGTTACCCGCCGGCCTCCCCCCTCCTCTTCTCAAGCGCATCGAGGACCTGCGATCGGTGAGTCCAGTGAGTCCAGCGACCGGGAGACAGGAGTGTGTCCTCCACATGTAACCCACACACACACACACACACACACTGAGTGAAGTGAGCAGCCCTGTACACTGCACCCAGGGGGGCAATTGGGTTTAGGTGTCTTGCTCAAAGGCAATTCAGCCGTAGTGCATAGTGGGACCGGGAATCGAACCGGGGACCTTCTCGGTTCCTTAACCACAAACCTTCTACTGTCCTGGTACTTACTGTCCATGTTCTCAGTTCCACATCCTGTACAGATGGACTTTGTAGTTCTACAATTCCATTCTGTAGTCCATCTGTGTGTGTTCTACAGGACATACTGTGTACGTCCCCTTTACTCTGTTCTAATGGTCAGAACCCCAATAGTACCACCACAGAGCAGGGGTCATTGGGTGGGGGCATTAGTCCTATCCCAGCAGTGTCACCCCCTCACCACATCAGTGTCACTGCAGAACTGACCATAAACAATCCACCACCCAAATGATACCTGTTCTGTGAACGTTCTCCAGGGGAGAACGTTTCGGGCGCTGGGCAGACACACCCAGGACAGGGCGCCAATCTATCGCTGGGTACACACTCACTCACACAGACACACTCTATATGGGGCAATTTGGAGAACTCAATTGACTTGATCCATGTTTTTGGACTGTGGGAGGAAACCGGAGAACCCGGAGGAAACCCATGCGGACACGGGGAGAACATGGAAACTCCACCCAGATGGTGATTCGAACCGGGAATCCCTAGTGCTGAGAGGAGAACATGCTAAAGCACTAAGCCACGGTGCCGCCGACATCGTAACATGTTTGTTTGTTTTCTTTGTTGTCCGTCAGGCTTCTCGGCAGTTCGACATGGAGGGCAGGAAGAAGTTCTTCACGCTGGACATGAACAACATCCTGCTGGAGTGAGTCTCGGCCTTTTTGAATTTCTCGTGAGCGTTCTAACAGAAGGTGATGAGGGGTTGCTATAGCGACGCACCTCATACTGTCCTGAGGTTTTAAAAACGGTGTGATTTAAGGAGTTACCCATTCATTCATTATCTGCCGCTTTATCCTCTATTAGGGTCGCAGGGGGGTTCTCCATGCCCATCCAGGGGAGAACCTTTCGGGCGCGGGGCAGATACACCCAGGACAGGGGGGCAATCTATCACTGGGCACACACTCACTCACACAGACACACTCTATATGGGGCAATTTGGAGAACTCAATTGACCTTGATCCATGTTTTTGGTCTGTGGGAGGAAACCGGAGAACCCGGAGGAAACCCACGCGGACACGGGGAGAACATGGAAACTCCACCCAGATGGGGATTCGAACCGGGAATCCCCAGCGCTGAGAGGAGAACATGCTAAACCACTAAACCACCGTGCCACCCTCATGGTTGTTCATTCATTATCTTCCACTTTATCCTCTATTAGGGTCGCGGGGGAGGGTTCCCCATGCCCATCCAGGGGAGAACGTTTCGGGCGCGGGGCAGATAGACCCAGGACAGGGGGGCAATCTATCACTGGACACACACTCACTCACACAGACGCACTCTATATGGGGCAATTTGGAGAACTCAATTGACTTGATCCATGTTTTTGAACTGTGGGAGGAAACCGGAGAACCCGGAGGAAACCCACGCAGACACGGGGAGAACATGGAAACTCCACCCAGATGGGGATTCGAACCGGGAATCCCTAGTGTTGAGAGGAGAACATGCTAAACCACTAAGCCTCTCTTTTTATATATATCCATCCTTTATCTTCCGCTTTATCCTCTATTAGGGTCGCGGGGGGGTTCCCCATGCCCATCCTGGGGAGAACGTTTCGGGCGCTGGGCAGATAGACCCAGGACAAGGGGGGGCAATCTATCACTGGACACTCACACACACACACTCTATATGGGGCAATTTGGAGAACTCAATTGACTTCATCCATGTTTTTGGACTGTGGGAGGAAACCGGAGAACCCGGAGGAAACCCATGAGGACACGGGGAGGTCATGGAAACTCCACCCAGATGGGGATTCGAACCGGGAATCCCTAGTGCTGAGGGGAGAACATGCTAAACCACTAAGCCACCATGCCGCCCTTTTGAGCGGTAATCCTCAGGCTTTGTTATGCTTCTGTAAGTTGTATGTTTTATTTTTTTATATTATTATTTATTTATTTTTTATTTATTTTTTTTGCATGCGCAGCATCGAGCTGCAGGTGCAGGAGCAGCCGGTGGAGGTGCGCGCAGCCGTGTACGCTCACCTGGAAGCCTTCGTCCCGTGTAACAAAGAAGCTCTGCTGAAGCGGCTGAAGAAGCTGAGTCTGAACGTGCAGGACGACCGGCTGCGGAACCCGCTGATGAAACTCAAGCTGGCCGTCTGCAATGCCATGCCGGAGCAGATCGCCCGCTACAACATGGACTGTCTCGCCAAAGTGGCCAAGTAAGACACCGGAGTCCACCGGGGGGGGCCACCCGTACATAATCAATCACCAAAATGTCCTGACGTCACCATCAGTCCTGCCCTCATGGTTATCCATCATCATCAGCTTTATCCTATATTAGGGTGGGGGGGGGTTCCCCATGCCCATCCAGGGGAGAACGTCTCGGGCGCTGGGCAGATAGACCCAGGACAGTGGGCCAATCTATCACTGGGGACAGACTCGCACACACTCTATATGGGGCAATTTGGAGCATTCAGTTCACCTTGATCCATGTTTTTGGACCGTGGGAGGGACCCGGAGGAAACCCACACGGTCACGGGGAGAACATGGAAACTCCACCCAGATTGGGATTCGAACCGGGAGTCCCCAGCGCTGAGTGGAGAACATGCTAAACCACAAAGCCTTGCAGTTCTCATGGATGGGGACCCCCCCCCCAGGGGAGAACGTCTCAGCTGCTGGGCAGATACACCCAGGACAGGGGGGCAATCTATCACTGGACAGACTCACACACACACACTATATGGGGCAATTTGGAGCATTCAGTTCACCTTGATCCATGTTTTTGGCCTGTGGGAGGAAACCGGCACGGTCACGGGGAGAACATGGAAACTCCACCCAGATTGTGATTCGAACCGGGAGTCCCCAGCGCTGAGTGGAGAACATGCTAAACCACAAAGCCACTGTGCCGCCCTCATGGTTATTCATTCATTCATTATCTTCCGCTTTATCCTCTATTAGGGTCATGGGGGTGGGGTGGTTCCCCATGCCCATCCAGGGGAGAACGTTTCAGGCGCTGGGCAGATAGACCCAGGACAGGGGGGCAATCTATCATTGGGGACAGACTCACACACACTCTATATGGGGCAATTTAGAGCATTCTGTTGACCTTGATCCATGTTTTTGGACTGTGGGAGGAAACCGGAGGACCCGGAGGAAACCCACACGGTCACGGGGAGAACATGGAAACTCCACCCAGATTGGGATTCGAACCGGGGGTCTCCAGCACTGAGTGGAGAACATGCTAAACCACAAAGCCACCGTGCCGCCCTCATGGTTATTCATTCATTCATTATCTTCCGCTTTATCCTCTATTAGGGTCGCGGTGGGGTTCCCCATGCCCATCCAGGGGAGAACGTTTCGGGCGCTGGGCAGATAGACCCAGGACAGGGGGGCAATCTATCACTGGACACACTCACTCACACAGACACATTATATGGGGCAATTTAGAGCATTCTGTTGACCTTGATCCATGTTTTTGGACTGTGGGAGGAAACCCACACGGTCATGGGGAGAACATGGAAACTCCACCCAGATGGGGATTGGAACCGGGAATCCCCAGCGCTGAGTGGAGAACATGCCAAACCACTAAGCCCCGGTGTCCTCATGGTTAATGAAGGGTTAATGAAGCAATAACAAACGTGTGGTTGTTGTGGAGGTCGAGTGGTTCAGGTGTTGGGTTATTAATCTGAAGGGTTCGAGTTCAAACCCAGAATCAAGTCCCTGAATGAGGCTCCCAACCCTCATTACACCCTTCTGAGGTCCCGTGTGGCCCTTAAGCCCAGTTTGCTTTTATTTAATGCTGATAATGAAATATTAGGTGTTGCATTAAAACATCTGTGGTGTGTGTGTGTTTGCAGGCAGCAGTCGGAGGAAGGCGAGCGGAACGGGTCGGAGGAGGAGGACGAGGAGCGGCCGGGGAAACGGGTGGTGGGACCCCGCAAGAAGTTTGTGTGGGACGACAAACTCAGGTGAAGATGCAGAACCTTCGATTAGATCAGGATTATTCAGCAATAATTATATTAATTAATTAACCAAGTGCCAGAGGGTGATCCAGGGGAGAACGTCTCGGGCGCTGGGCAGATA
Source organism: Corydoras sp. C115 (assembly GCA_019802505.1). Lineage (NCBI taxonomy): Eukaryota > Metazoa > Chordata > Actinopteri > Siluriformes > Callichthyidae > Corydoras > Corydoras sp. C115. The sequence continues at coordinate 59,844 of JAFMOC010000723.1, forward strand.
CACCCAGGACAGGGCGCCAATCCATCACTGGACACACACTCACTCACACACACACACTCTATATGGGGCAATTTGGAGAACTCAATTGACTTGATCCATGGTTTTGGACTGTGGGAGGAAACCGGTGAACCCGGAGGAAACCCACACGGACACGGGGGAGAACATGGAAACTCCATCCAGATGGGGATTCGAACCAGGAATCCCTATCGCTGAGAGGAGAACATGTTAAACCACTGTGCCGCCGTGTTTCCATTGATTATTAAAAATATATATATATAATATAGCATAATATTATTTTTTTATGAATGGTGATGTTCAGGAACTCTTAAGATTATTAATTAAGAGCGATTAATTGGCTCAACCCTACCCTCCAGTCACATTATGCACGTATAGGGCGCTAGGGGGCGATGTTGGTTTAAAATCCCGGTGTTTCTTTGGTTTATCAGTGGAACCTTTAAATCAGCAGGGTGTTTAAAACCATTCTGTTTCTGCTGCAGGTAGCTGATGCTCCTGTGAGCTACACCCGACTGATTTAACTTCAGTGTGTGTGTGTGTGTGAGCTAACGGTGTGTGTGTGTGTGTGTGTGTGTGTGTCAGGACCCTGCTGTGTAATCTGGTTCGAGCGAAGCTCTGCTGCTATGAGATTGAGGGGCAGAATTCTCCTTCTCCTGAAGACTACCTCAAAGCCTTTATGGAAACGGAGGTCAAACCACTTTGGCCTAAAGGCTGGATGCAGGCCAGGTGGGTTTTCAGTGGTGGTGGGGGGGTTGAGGGAGTAGAGGTGTGGTGGTGTGAGTGGGTGTGTGTGGGTCAGTGGTGGTGGGGGGGTTGTGGGAGTGGAGGTGTGGTGGTGTGAGTGGGTGTGTGTGGGTCAGTGGTGGTGGAGGTGTGATGGTATGAGTGGGTGTGTGTGGGTCAGTGGTGGTGGAGGTGTGATGGTATGAGTGGGTGTGTGTGGGTCAGTGGTGGTGGAGGTGTGATGGTATGAGTGGGTGTGTGTGGGTCAGTGGTGGTGGAGGTGTGATGGTATGAGTGGGTGTGTGTGGGTCAGTGGTGGTGGAGGTGTGATGGTATGAGTGGGTGTGTGTGGGTCAGTGGTGGTGGGGGGGTTGAGGGAGTAGAGGTGTGATGGTATGAGTGGGTGTGTGTGGGTCAGTGGTGGTGGGGGGGTTGAGGCAGTAGAGGTGTGGTGGTGTGAGTGGGTGTGTGTGGGTCAGTGGTGGTGGGGGGGTTGAGGCAGTAGAGGTGTGGTGGTGTGAGTGGGTGTGTGTGGGTCAGTGGTGGTGGGGGGGTTGTGGGAGTGGAGGTGTGATGGTATGAGTGGGTGTGTGTGTGGGTCAGTGGTGGTGGGGGGGTTGTGGGAGTGGAGGTGTGATGGTATGAGTGGGTGTGTGTGGGTCAGTGGTGGTGGGGGGGGGTTGAGGGAGTAGAGGTGTGGTGGTATGAGTGGGTGTGTGTGGGTCATTGGTGGTGGGGGGGTGTGATGGCGTGAGTGGGTGTGCGGTGGGTCATTGGTGGTGGGGGGGTGTGATAGTGTGAGTGGGTGTGTGTGGGTCAGTGGTGGTGGGGGGGTGTGATGGTGTGAGTGGGTGTGTGTGGGTCAGTGGTGGTGGGGGGGGGGGGTTGTGGGAGTGGAGGTGTGGTGGATCAGTGGAGGTGTGAGTGTGTGTGGGTGGTGTGGGGTGTAGGTGTATGAATGGGTGTGGGGTTTCCATGAGTGGGTGGTGGTGTGAGCTCACTTCCTGTTGTGCACCATTTGCAGGATGTTGATTAAAGAGAGCCGCATTGCTCACAGTCACCTGACAGGAAACACGTGAGTCCACTTTTAATTCTCTGATAACGAATATCTGCCCTCATCCATCAGTGTGTTGATGCTGCCCCCAGCTGGCTTTACTTCACCTTTAATGTTGAGATTTTTATTGATGTTTTTAATTCCAGAGTGAAGAAACGGGTCGTACCCCCCCCCAAAGCTAAACTCAAAGTAAGAGTCTGTCTCTCTGTCTGTCTCTCTGTCTGTCTCTCTCTCTCTCTCTCTCAAACAAGTAAAATATAAAAAATAAAAAACACGCTTATAGCGCCATCTTGTGGTGAAATTTTAACTGATTCGACTATCAGTCGACTATAGGGAAAATCATTCGACTATGAAAATCCTTAGTTGAAGACACCCCTAATATATATATACATATAGATAAAATAATAATAAATAATAAATAAATAAATAGACATGAGGGGTGTGGTAGCTGAGTGGTCAGTGTGTTGGGCTTTCAGCCTGAAGGTTCAAATCCCAGGTCCACTGAGGTTCCTGACGTGGGCCCTTGAGCGAGACCCTTAACCTCATTTGCTTCAGGGATGCTGTGACCAAAACCTGTCCTCACTTTATAATCCGTCCATCCGTCAGCTTCCGCTTTATCCTCTATTAGGGTTCCCCATGCCCATCCAGGGGAGAACATCTCAGGCACTGGGCAGATACACCCAGGACAGGGGGGGCAATCTATCGCTGGGCACACACTCACTAGCACAGACACACTCTATATGGGGCAATTTGGAGAATTCAATTGACCTTGATCCATGTTTTTGGACTGTGGGAGGAAACCGGAGAACCCGGAGGACACCCATGCGGACACGGGGAGAACATGGAAACTCCACCCAGATGGGGATTCGAACCTGGAATCTCCAGCACTGAGGGGAGAACATGCTAAACCACTAAGCCACGGTGCCGCCCTTAAATAAACATATAAATGAATATAAAATACATTGGAGCATCTCATCTCTGTACAAACTAAGCCATGCTGCAGGTGGCGCTACTCGGACTCACATACACACAGATGTTTCTCTCAGAGTGCGGCCCCTACACAAAATAAACTAAAGGGGCACTGGGCAGATAGACCCAGGACAGGGGGGGGGCAATCTATCGCTGGGCACAGACACACTCTACAGTATATGGGGCAATTTGGAGAATTCAGTTGAACTTGATCCATGTTTTTGGGCTGTGGGAGGAAACCGGAGAACCCGGAGGACACCCATGCGGACACAGGGAGAACATGGAAACTCCACCCAGATGGGGATTCGAACCTGGAATCTCCAGCACTGAGAGGAGAACATGCTAAACCACCATGACTCCCCCAGTTTATGTCACTTTGGATAAAAGGACTCAATGTAATGTAATCCTGTCTCTCTCTCTCTCTCTCTCTCTCTCTGTGTGTCTCTGTGTCTCTCGTCCCCGCAGCCTCAGGACGGTGGGTGGCTCCAGCAGTCTGCGGTGTCGACGCCCACAGCCACCTCCACCCCGGTGTCCCTCTCGCACCGCCCCCCCTCTCCACCGGAGCCCATCTGCCTTTCGGACTCTCTGGATGAGGACCTGGGTGGAGGACAGTCTCTGGACTCCATCTCTCAGGCGCTGGCTTTGCTCAGCAGTGCGGCGAAGGGCCTGATCCAGCCCGACGGTCCGGTGTCCCCCGAGGCCCCCAAACCCCCCAGTTCTGCCTCCTCTATAGGCCCCGCCTCCTCCGTTAACTCCTCCCCTCAGATCATCAAGAAGAGCCCCGCCGTCGGCGCGTCGCCCGCGACCCCCGGTCCTCTCATCGCGTCCTCCGGGACCTCGTCCTCCTCCCCGTCCCTCACCATCTCTCGCCCTCAACACGTCCACGCCTCCCCCGCCGCTCGGACCGACGCCCTGGTGGGAGTGAAGGCTACTCCGGAGGTTCTGGCTCAGGCGCAGAGGCGGGTGGCGGCGCCGCAGCGTCCCGTCCCCATGGCGCTCACGGTCACGGTCAAACCCAGCGTGGCGGCGTCGCCGAAACCGCGGCCTCCGCCCACCGCTTCGCCTCTTCACCCCCCTCAGAAGGGGTACAGCACACCCCTGCCCGCGCCCGCCAGTCTTCACAAACCCAGCAATAACAGCGGCGTGGGCGTGGTGAGGATGGGCGGCGTCGCCGTGGCGCCCTCGTCTCAGGCTCACTCGCCCGCCCTGTCCATATCCTCCTCGTTTTCTGCCTCCCCCTCGTCCTCGTCCTCCTCCACCCCCCCCTCACTGCCCCACCTGAACGCCAAGCCGCAGCTCAAGAACAGCTCGCCGGCCCCGCCCAAAGCCCACCCGCACCCGCAGCCGCAGTCCACGTTCGTCACGCCCATGCAGGCCACGCTCACCAAATCGCCCCACAGCGCCAGCTCGCCCATCCTCAAGCTCACGCCCCGCGTCACGCCCACCAGCTCCCCCCTACCCACCCTCTCGAGGACGACCACGCTGCCCAGCATGCACCAGTACTCCTCCAAGAGCGCGGGCTTCCACGCCGGCTTCTCCGGAGTGGGCTCCGGTTACGGCGCCTCCGTCGGTCAGCAGAAGAACCCTTCTCAGGTCAACAGCACAGGCCTCACAAGCACTTCCTCCTCCATCGCCAAGCACTCGGCGTCGGCGGCGGGCTCGGCCAATCACGTGCAACGGCAGCGGCCCGCCGGCGCAGCCAATCAGGGAGCCAAGACCTTGGTGACAGTTTCTTCAGCATCTGGTTCTCAGCTGGCACAGGTGGGTCCTCACGCTTTGTGGCCCTCCATCCGCTTTATCCTCTATTGGGGTTGTGGGGGGGGGTTCCCCCTGTCCATCCAGGGGAGAACGTCTCACGTCAGAGGTGGGTCCTCTCGCTTTGTGGCCGTCCATCCATTATCTACCGCTTTATCCTCTATTAGGGTCGCGGGGGGGGGTTCCACAGGGTCCAGGGGTGAACGTCTCAGGCGCTGGGCGGATACACCCAGGACAGGGGGGCAATCTATCACTGGGCACTCACTCACACACACAGACACACTCTATATGGGGCAATTTGGAGAACTCAATTGACCTTGATCCATGTTTTTGGACTGTGGGAGGAAACCGGAGAACCCGGAGGAAACCCACGCGGACACGGGGAGAGCATGGAAACTCCACCCAGATGGGGATTCGAACCGGGAATCCCTAGCGCTGAGAGGAGAACATGCCAAACCACTAAGCCACCGTGCCGCCCCGCTTTGTGGCCAATTACACCCAGGCCAAGGGGGCAATCTATCACTGGGCACTCACTCACACACACACAGACACACACTATATGGGGCAATTTGGAGAACTCAATTGACCTTGATCCATGTTTTTGGACTGTGGGAGGAAACCGGAGAACCCGGAGGAAACCCACGCGGACACGGGGAGAACATGGAAACTCCACCCAGATGGGGATTCAAACCGGGAATCCCTAGCGCTGAGAGGAGAACATGCCAAACCACTAAGCCACCGTGCCGCCCCGCTTTGTGGCCAGTTTATGAATTACACCTTAGTTTCAATTGGATGTATCTACTGAGCACTGTATGGAGAACATGCCAAAGCGTTCATCTGATCAGCCAATCACATAGCACCAGGGTGCTGGGTAACGTCCTGTGACTTGGTGTCCTTGACTGTGAATGTCCTCACTTTGGTCAGTTTGCATGTTCTCCCCATGTCTTTGAAGCCCTGTGTGTCGGTCTCTGCAGGTGTCCTCGGCCGGCGGCGCGCTGCTGACGTCGGGGGGTGCGAGTCTGCCGCTGAACTTCGGGATGCTGGGCGGCCTGGCGCCGGCCTCGCTGTCCTTCACCTTCCCGAGCCTGATGAACCTCCCCGCGGTTACAGGAGGTGGCGCCGCAGCGGCCTCTGCTAACCAAAGCAGCTCAGGATACAGCCTCCAGCCCAGTAAGTGTTCCGGGTTCGGATCTCTACCTTCTCATGTTCTGCACAGTGAAATAAACCCGGGGTTCTCATCGACGGCGAGGTGTGTGAGTGAGCGACTCGTCCTCCGAGGTTTAACATTTAAACCTGACTTTAATCAGGTCATGATATTTATATTTTATATTTATATAAATGAATGAATGAATGAATGAGTGGATGAATGAGTGGATGAATGAGTGGATGAATGAGTGGATGAATGAGTGGATGAATGAGTGGATGAATGTGTGGATGAATGTGTGGATGAATGTGTGGATGAATGTGTGGATGAATGTGTGGATGAATGTGTGGGCGTGTTGTATAGTGAGCTTAAACTTAGAAAACTTAAAAAACTTAAAAATTCCTGAATCAATTTACGATGCCAGTGATTTCTGACCCTGAGAGCTGTGTGTGTGTGTGAGGTTCAGAGTCAGGGTGATGTGTGTGTGTGTGTGTGTGTCAGTGTGTGTGTGTGTGTGTGTGTGTGAGGTTCAGAGTCAGGGTGGTGTGTGTGTGTGTGTGTGAGGTTCAGTGTGTGTGTGTGAGGTTCAGTGTGTGTGTGTGATGTCCTCGTTCTGTCTCCTCTAGCGGTTCTGACCTGTTGTTGTGTGTTCTGTGTCTTTGCTCACGCTGTGTTTTCTGTTTTCACCTCCTGCTTAACCTCCCTCCCTCTCCTCCTCCTGAACCTCCCTCCCTCTCCTCCTCCTGAACCTCCCTCCCTCTCCTCCTCCTGAACCTCCCTCCTCTCCTCCTCCTGAACCTCCCTCCTCTCCTCCTCCTCCTGAACCTCCCTCCCTCTCCTCCTCCCTCTCCTCCCTCCTCTCCTCCTCCTCCTGAACCTCCCTCCTCTCCTCCTCCTGAACCTCCCCTCCTCCTCCTCCTGAACCTCCCTCCTCTCCTCCTCCTGAACCTCCCTCCTCTCCTCCTCCTGAACCTCCCTCCTCTCCTCCTCCTGAACCTCCCTCCTCTCCTCCTCCTGAACCTCCTCTCCTCCTCCTGAACCTCTCTCCTCTCCTCCTCCTGAACCTCCTCTCCTCTCCTCCTCCTGAACCTCCTCTCCTCCCTCCTCTCTTCCTCCCTCCCTCTCCTCCTCCCTCCCTCTCCTCCTCCTGAACCTCCTCTCCTCCTCTCCTCCTCCTCTCCTCCTCCTGAACCTCCCTCTCCCTCCTCCTGAACCTCCTCTCCTCTCCTCCTCCTGAACCTCCTCTCCTCTCCTCTCCTCCTCCCTCCCTCTCCTCCTCCTGAACCTCCTCTCCTCTCCTCCTCCCTCCCTCTCCTCCTCCTGAACCTCCTCCTCCTCCTCCCTCCCTCCTCTCCTCTCCTCCTCCTGAACCTCCTCTCCCTCCTCCTGAACCTCCTCCTCCTCCTGAACCTCCTCCTCCTCCTGAACCTCCTCTCCTCCTCCTGAACCTCCTCTCTTCCTCCCTCCCTCTCCTCCTCTCCTCCTCCTGAACCTCCTCTCCTCTCTTCCTCCCTCCCTCTCCTCTTCTCCTCCTGAACCTCCCTCCCTCCTCCTGAACCTCCTCTCCTCCTCCTCCCTCCCTCTCCTCCTCCTCCTGAACCTCCTCTCCTCTCTTTCTCCTCCTCCTCCTGAACCTCCCTCCTCTCCTCCTCCCTCCCTCTCCTCTCCTCCTCCTGAACCTCCCTCCTCTCTTCCTCCTGAACCTCCTCTCCTCTCTTCCTCCCTCCTCTGCTCTCCCTCTGTCTGCTCCGTCCGTCGCTCCTCTGTCCATCCTTCCTCAGATCTGTTAAAGGGTCTCATGTCAGGTGCTGCTCTGCCTCCTCACTTGCAGCTCGCTTTCTCAGGTAACCTGTATCCCTCCGTCGCTCTGACCCCCCCCCCCCTCCTCCTCCTCCTCCTCCTCCTCCTCCTCCTCCTGTCTGGTGATGGTTGCATGTCTGTCCTTTTTGTAGTCGTCACTGGTGGCTCATTGTTGAATGTCTCCTCCCCCCTCGTCCCCCCCCGTCCTCGTCCTCGTCCCCCTCACCTCGGCGGTGGTGCGGTCCGGAATCTCACTCCCGTTTCCCGTTGCAGATGTCAATCAGAACCAGAGCGGCGACCTCAAGAGGAAGCTGTGACGCCGCTCGCTTTCGGAGGAAGCGCCCCCTTCCCCCCCCCCCCCCCCCGGCCTCCTCGCCGTCCCCCGTGACGCCGCCGGCTCGAGCCATAAGGACGGCAGTTTGAGTTCTGTTTGTTTTTGGTTGGATTATTCCGTTTGAGTTCTTAATAATAATGATGTGCGGAATCTGGTCCTGTCGTCGACTGGATGCTTTTGGGGAGGGGTTCTCCCCCCCCCCCCCTTTTTTTTTTTTGGCAAATGTTTACACACACAGACCTTAATTGCTGTGGACAGGGAGGGACACGGTGTGTGTGTATGCGAGTGAGTGAGTGTGTGTGTGCGTCTCCCTCGTGCCTGGACTCTGGAGTGGAGTATGAATTTTAGAATGGCTGTGTAAATAGACTCCTCCTCCCCTCCTCCCCCCCCCCCGTCCCTCTCTCAGGTGTCGGTCGTGTCTCTCCGGTGCTGTTCCAGATGGAGTTGCTCAGAATCCGGGCCCCTCGAAACGAACCGGGACCTTTTCTATTGGTGCGGGAGCCTCCCGTTTGTAATTTACTTGAATTTGTCTACTTGAGCTGAACTCCACTCTAGCGAAATAAAAAGCAATAGTTAGTCCAAACACACGGCGCGGACGGAACCTCGCCGCACGCCGCCTCTTTCTTAAATTTTTTATTATTATTTTTTTTTTATGTACCGTATTTTCCGGACCATAAGGTGCACCCGTCTATTTCTATTTGCCCCACGTTATAAGGTGCTATAAGGCGCAGTCTGAATGACGGGACTCTATTTCTGTATTTGCCCTGACGTATTACGTATTATAAGGCGGTCTATTTCTGTATTTTGCCCCACGTATAAGGTGCACCGTACTATAAGGCGCAGTCTGAATTACGGGGTCTATTTCTGTATTTGCCCCACGTATAAGGTGCACCGTACTATAAGGCGCAGTCTGAATTACGGGGTCTATTTCTGTATTTGCCCCACGTATAACTATTTCTGTATTTGCCCCACGTATAAGGTGCACCGTACTATAAGGCGCAGGTCTGTATTTGAATTACGTATATATGGCGGTCTGAATTCTATTTCTGTATTTGCCCCACGTATAACCACGTACTAAGGCGCAGTCTGAATTCCGTATTTCTGTATTTGCCCCACGTATAAGGTGCACCGTACTATAAGGCGCAGTCTGAATCCTTCCGGGGTCTATTTCTGTATTTGCCCCACGTATAAGGTAAGGTTTAAGCACGTCATTCAGACTGTGCCTTATAAGTACGGTGCAGTCTGAATTACGGGACTCTATTTCAGTATTTGCCCCACGTATAAGGCGCACCGTACTATAAGGCGCAGTCTGAATTAGGGACTCTATTTCTGTATTTGCCCCACGTATAAGGCGCACCGTACTATAAGGCGCAGTCTGAATTAGGGACTCTATTTCTGTATTTGCCCCACGTATAAGGTGCACCGTACTATAAGGCGCAGTCTGAATTCCGGGGTCTATTTCTGTATTTGCCCCACGTATAAGGTGCACCGTACTATAAGGCGCAGTCTGAATTGACGGGGTCTATTTCTGTATTTGCCCCACGTATAAGGTGCACCGTACTATAAGGCGCAGTCTGAATTAGGGACTCTATTTCTGTATTTGCCCCACGTATAAGGTGCACCGTACTATAAGGCGCAGTCTGAATTACGGGGTCTATTTCTGTATTTGCCCCACGTATAAGGTGCACCGTACTATAAGGCGCAGTCTGAATTAGGGGTCTATTTCTGTATTTGCCCCACGTATAAGGTGCACCGTACTATAAGGCGCAGTCTGAATTAGGGACTCTATTTCTGTATTTGCCCCACGTATAAGGTGCACCGTACTATAAGGCGCAGTCTGAATTACGGGTTCTAGTTCTGTACGGTTCTTATTCTGTACGGCTCTGTATTATAAGGCACTCGCTAAAACATACGATCTACAAGAAACGTAAAGGATGCAGAACGCTGATTTATAATTGAAGTTTATTCTATTTGATAAACACACATTATTTTAATCTCTTCTCCCACAAATCCATCAGCGTCCTCGTCTTCTGTGTCTGAATTAAAAAGCCGGTTCTCTATCGAGCACTCCGGCGTTCCCTCTCATCGATGTCCGAGTCCGTCTCGTCTCCGGGCGGCCGTTCGGCGACGACGCCGGCTTTCGCGAAAGCTCGGACGACGGTCACGGCAGAAACCTCGGCCCAGACGTCCACGACCCATTCACAGACGGTGGCGTAACTCGCCCCGCCGCCGCCTCCCGAGTTTTAGTAAACGTGTGTTCAGCGTCTATCATCCATCGCTCCCACGCCGCCCGCCACTTTACTTTAAACGCCCCGTTTACACCAACGTCCAGCGGTCGGAGTTCTTTATTTAATCCTCCCGGAATGACGGCGAGCTCACGATTAATTTTCTTCACTCGGCTTTTCTGTGAGATGAGCGCGCATGGAGTCACAGACCAGCAGGGCGGCGATGTGGGGAACAAAAAAGCACCCGGTCGCACAACAATACGTTTATAGATTTTGGAACTCCGTACACGTATAAGGCGCATTGGGTTATAAGGCGCACGTCCGATTTCTGGGAACATTTTAGGCTTTTAGGTGCGCCTCATAGTCCGGAAAATACGGTATTTTGTATTTATTGTTTACGGGCTCCGAGTGGCCACGCCCATCGGGGGCGAGAGGGTTGGGTTCCGGGGTGATGTTTGCTGATGATGGATGCTCGTCAGCTGCATCACTGAGGGACTCTGGTCTCCTTGGTAACGCTTTTCTTTCGCGCTCAGGTCAACATGCTCCTCACGTCCTGCACCGAGATCATTAAGAACCAGGACTTTAAATGATGTTCTACTGTCTCTCTGAGCACATGGTGAAGGTTCCAGGTTGGTGTTTGAAGGTTACGTCCCAATCACGTAGAACCCTGAGATTTAGGCTTTCTGATGAGAACCCATCCATCCATTATCTTCCACTTTATCCTCTATTAGGGTCACAGGGGGGTTCCACATGCCCATCCAGGGGAGAACGTTTTGGGCGCTGGGCAGATACACCCAGGACCGGGGGGGGGCAATCCATCGCTGGGCACACACTCACTCACACACACACACACACTCTATGTGGGGCAATTTGGAGAACTAAATTAACTTGATCCATGTTTTTGGACTGTGAGAGGAAAGCGGAGAACCCAGAGGAAACCCACGCGGACACGGGGAGAATGTGGAAACTCCACCCAGATGGGGATTCAAACCGGGAATCCCTAGTGCTGAGAGGAGAACATGCCAAACCACTAAGCCACCGTGCCGCCCCCTGATGAGAACCCATCAGTTCCAATGCGATCCGAGGTTCTGCTAATGCAGACTTGGCAACAGTTCTCCCAGCTTTAAGGCGTTGCTGTGGTAACGCGTTACCATCATGGTGATGTCACTGATTTAAGAACCAATGATACAGAATCTAGGCGACACGGTGGCTTAGTGGTTTAGCATGTTCTCCTCTCAGCTCCCCATCTGGGTGGAGTTTCCATGTTCTCCCCGTGTCTGCGTAGGTTTCCTCCGGGTTCTCCGGTTTCCTCCCACAGTCCAAAAACATGGATCAAGTCAATTAAGTTCTCCAAATTGCCCCATATAGAGTGTGTCTGTGTGAGTGAGTGTGTGTCCAGCGATGGATTGGCGTCCTGTCCTGGGTGTATCTGCCCAGCGCCCGAGACGTTCTCCCCTGGATGGGATTGGGGAACCCCCCCCCCGCGACCCTAATAGAGGATAAAGCGGAAGATAATGAATGGATGGAGGTTCCCAACCCGTTACTGAGAACTCAATACTGGGGAATCCCTTTGCTTTAGTCTCTGGCGCGACGTGACGTGGCGTTTATGATATAAACCCAGATTATGAAATAAATAAAATTATTACTTGAAATCGTTTAAGTTTGTTGGCCCTGAATCTAAAATCTGTGAAAGTTTTATCAATTCATTATCTCCCGCTTTATCCTCTATTAGGGTCGCGGTGGGGTTCCTCATGCCCATCCAGGGGAGAACGTCTCGGGCGCTGGGCAGATAGACCCAGGACAGGGGGGCAATCTATCACTGGGCACACACTCACTCACACAGACACACTCTATATGGGGCAATTTGCAGAACTCAGTTGACTTGATCCATGTTTTTGGACTGTGGAAGGAAACCGGAGAACCCGGAGGAAACCCACGCAGACACGGGGAGAACATGGAAACTCCACCCAGATTGGGATTCGAACCGGGAATCCCTAGCGCTGAGAGGAGAACATGCCAAACCACTAAGCCACCATGCTGCCCTGAAAGTTTTATATATTATTTTTTTGGTAAGGGTTTATTGCTCCTGAATCTGTCTCATGTACACATTTAGAGAACGTTTCGGGTTCCTGATCACATGCGAGGTTCTGCCGATGACTCAGCTTCGTCCTCATCGTCCACGGCGACGTGTCCAGCTCCGCTCCCTCAGCGTTCGGGGATTCTGGTCTCCTCGGTAACGCTGGTCTCCGTGTTTATTACTTACCTCACCGAGATCATGCGAGAACCACGGGTACGGGAAACGGATTTGAACATCACCTTGAACATGAAGAAGGTTCCACGTTGATGAGGTTTGGTTCTCGATGGTTAATGAGGAAACCGTCTTCACATCATGCAGAAGTGAGTTCTTTAGCCTTGGGTTTCAGCAGCAGATCAACAAATTAATATGTGATGTGCAACAGAAAGCATCGGTTCCGCGTGAGAACGAATGGACAAGGAGAACCATGTCCCTCCATGTCCACTGAATTAACCATGTTTAAAATCAGCAGCTCCACTTCAAACCCCGATGTCTCCATCACTCTGTACATTATTAATCAGACACCAAGTATCAGAGAATCGGAATGCATATTGATTATATCGCCCAGCTATTAAGCTCACATAAACTCATATAATACCGGTCTGATGTTAAGACACGCCCCCTTGCTCTATCCTCTATGTCCTCCACTTATCATATAGATAGACTTTGTAGTTCTCCAATTACAGACTGTAGTCCATCTGTGTTCTTGTTGGTTCTCAGGAGCATCACAGAACAGGTATCATTTGGGTGGTGGATTGTTTATGGTCAGTTCTGCAGTGACACTGATGTGGTGAGGGGGGTTTTAGTGCAGCAGTGCTGCTGGAGGTTCAGTTCTCCACCTCAGTGACACTGCTGGGATAGGACTAAATGCACCCACCCAATAACCCCTGCTCTGTGGTGGTACTATTGGGGTTCTGACCATTAGAACAGAGTAAAGGGGACGTACACAGTATGTACTGTAGAACACACACAGATGGACTACAGAATGGAATTGGAGAACTACAAAGTCCATCAGGGAGTGGTAGCTCAGTGGTCAGGGTGTTGGGCTGTCAATCTGAAGGTTGGGGGTTCAAATCCCAGGTCCCCTGAAGTTACCAGTGTGGAACCTTGAGCGAGACCCTTAACCCTCATTGCTGCAGGGATGTTGTGAGGAACCCTGTTCTCACCTTGTAAGTCGCTCTGGATAAAAGCGTCCAATAAATGACCGAATGTACAGAAAGTGGAACTGAGAGCATTGAGTCTGGGCCTTCCCCAAACTGTTTTCCAATGTGTGAATCAGCTGCTAACGGTTGGTGCGTTATGCCTATCCCAGCAGTGTCACCGAGGTAATGTTCAAATCCAGCTGCTTTATCGTTAGTAAACTTTAGAATGTGGAACCCCCCCTCCCCCTCCCCCTCAAATTGGGGTACCAGTTACAGGCTGTGAGCACCGAGTGTACGGACCCCCCGCCCACGTCCACCCGGAGTCCGGCCGCGAGCGAGGAACGTCACGTCACGTCAAATTTGGCCTTTTAATCAAGTCTTCAAATGCAAACGACAACCAAAAAGTACGAGAACATAAAGGGAGAACATCGGAAGGTGAGCACGGCCGGGGGGAGAGTCGCCGGACGTCGCCGCCACCGCCGCCGCAGCTCCCAACACAAAAACCCGGAGGAAACGAGGAGGGGGACGGGAGGAGCACGCGGTCCCCGAGGTTCTATTTAACCAGGGGCCTGGTTTTGTCGTCGTCTCCACACTGGTGAGCTTTGTACTTTTTCACCTCGGCCATGTACTTGGACCAGGCGTCCCCTTTACCAGCATCAGCCTGCGCACACGGGACACAGAGGGTCAACCTCGGGACACAGAAGGTCAGCCCATCGGCCGAGACGAGGGGACGCTGTGACGTGAGGACGCTCACCTCCGAGTCCGTTTTCTGCTTCTTGGCCACCATTCCGGTCTTGAGGGCCAGCCTGGCGCCGCTCCTGCGTTTGCCCACCTGGGTTGAGGGGAGAAGACTGACACCGTTACTCGGGCCGAACAGGGCCGGTCTGCCGGTCACTTAGGACAGCAGACCACAAAGCAGCATACAGTAGGTGTGATGCACGGCCTCTTCGAACCTCATCCTCGCGCTGGGCAGGACTCGTGTGTGTGTGTGTGTGTGTGTGTGTGTGTGTGTGTGTGTGTGGTCTGAACTGAAGCTCTACATGGCTGAATACCTCCCCTCCCCCCAACTACCCGTCTAATGTAAGGTAAGGGATGCGCATTTTGATTAAGTTTTTTGGCGGCACGGTGGCTTAGTGGTTTAGCATGTTCTCCTCTCAAAGCTAGGGATTCCCGGTTCGAATCCCCATCTGGGTGGAGTTTCCATGTTCTCCCCATGTCCGCGTGGGTTTCCTCCGGGTTCTCCGGTTTCCTCCCACAGTTCAAAAACATGGATCAAGTCAATTGAGTTCTCCAAATTGCCCCATATAGAGTGTGTCTGTGTGAGTGAGTGTGTGCCCAGCGATGGATTGGCGCCCTGTCCTGGGTGTATCTGCCCAGCGCCCGAGATGTTCTCCCCTGGATGGGCATGAGAAACCCCACCGCGACCCTAATAGAGGATAAAGCAGAAGATAATGAATTTAGTTTTTTAATTAAATTAAATCAGGTGGCTTAGTGGTTTAGCACGTTCTCCTCTCAGCGCTAGGGATTCCCGGTTCGAATCCCCATCTGGGTGGAGTTTCCATGTTCTCCCCGTGTCCGCGTGGGTTTTCTCCGGGTTCTCCGGTTTCCTCCCACAGTCCAAAAACATGGATCAAGATCAATTGAGTTCTCCAAATTGCCCCATGTAGAGTGTGTCTGTGTGAGTGAGTGTGTGCCCAGCGATAGATTGGCGCCCTGTCCTGGGTCTATCTGCCCAGCGCCCAAGACGTTCTCCCCTGGATGGGCATGGGGAACCCCACCGCGACCCTAATAGAGGATAAAGCGGGAGATAATGAATGAATGAATCCCAAAGACTTTAATCTGTTGGGGGTTCTGCAGTGGACAGTCCATCTCACGTTCTGCATTTGACGAATCGCCCTCAGAAACGTGTTCAGTCAGCGGATTTCCCATTACCTTAATTACCTTATACTCCTAATTACCTTATACTCCTAATTACCTCATACACCTTCACCTATACCAAAATAAAAAACTCCATTAAACTGACCGTCCCGAGTTTTGTCTGCATAGAGAGCAAATGCTGTCCTAGTGGATTTAACATGTTCTCCTCATGTCTGTGTGGGCTTCTGTGACTGTAACCGTCCAACATCACTTATCCAAAGTACTGGGATAGCCTCCAACAGTGTTAATTAATCAGTCATGAGGGTCAGGGGGTCACATTTACGCCCCTGCCTTGTGATTCTTAAGGTTCACCGCCTCTGGAACTGAAACAATGACATTCAGAAATACCCATCCATCCATTATCCTCCACTTTATCCCCTATGAGGGTCATTGGGGGGGGGGGGTTAGCATGTTCTCCTCTCAGCACTAGGGATTCCTGGTTCGAATCCCCATCTGGGTGGAGTTTCCATGTTCTCCCCGTGTCCGCATGGGGTTCCTCCGGGTTCTCCGGTTTCCTCCGAACTCCGAAATACATGGATCAAGGTCAATTCATTCATTCATTATCTTCAGCTTTATCCTCTATTAGGGCCGGGGGGGGGGGGTGTTCCCCATGCCCATCAAGGGGGGAACGTCTCAGGCGCTGGGCAGATACACCCAGAACAGGGGGGCAATCTATCACTGGACACACACTCACTCACACAGACACACTCTATATGGGGCAATTTGGAGAACTCAATTGACTTGATCCATATTTTTGGACTGTGGGCGGAAACCGGAGAACCCGGAGGAAACCCACGCGGACACGGGGAGAACATGGAAACTCCACCCAGATTGGGAGCGCTGAGAGGAGAATATGCCAAACCACTAAGCCGCCGTGCCGCCCTTCATTTCGGAAATACGACTAACAGAATTAATTGTGCACCCCTTGGGAGTCTGCGGTTATGACGTCAGTGCGATGTGGGCGTGTCCTCCTGAACTTTCGCCATGCAACTAGCACAATGACTGAGGGCGGTTACGTCACCTCAACGCCCTAGACACGTTACCGTAAAACATGGTGTAGTGTGGACGAGCTAAGTGAGTGTAATGGTGCGCGTCTATCAGTCGGGAGCGGAGCCGCTAAACCCTCTTACAAAGCTGGCCACGGTTACGGTCTTCTTCCCCTCGGCCTTCGGTGCGAGCTCGGCCTGCTGCGCCTCTTTCCCCCGCCGCGCCGCCTCCTCCTCCTCCATCTTCTTCTTGAACAGCTCCATGAAGCTGCCGTCGTTGGCGAACGCGTTGCTGCTGCCGGCGCCGCCCGCCGCGGAGCCCGGGGCCGGGGAAGCGGGCCCGCTGGAGTCGCTCTCACTGCCGCCGCCGCCGCTGCTGCCGCTACCGCTGCCACTGCTGCTGCTGCTGCTCCTGCTCCGCTCTCTGTCCTCGCGGCCTCCTCCGGGTTTCCTCTCCATCTTTAAACACAAGTTCGTCGCGGAGGCTTCCAAAACGCGGTGTCCCCGAGGTCCCTCCACAAGCACGCGGTCCGAACTGTGGACGCGGTGTCCCTGCGAAGCACAGAACCGAACCGCAGCTCACTCAACCGACGCTCTGCTGGCGTTTTGCTAGAACTCACGAGAACAATGTAAACACACCACCGGCCGACCCGCCGAAGCGCGCGCCGACGTCCTGACACCGGGGTAAGGTTCGGATCGATACCGTCGATCGATATCGTCGTTCCGATAACCGTGGCTTCCGATAAATCCGTCGGGCCTCGTTAAAGCGACGTTTAGAGACGCGCCACGACGTTCCACAGTCGCGTCCCTGCTCCCGAGCGGGCGCCGGCCATCTTTAGCGTTCCTGCTCGGCTTCGGCTCCACAGCGCCCCCCGCCGGAGCGGCTTCGCGTTGCACGCCCCATTGCACGCGCGGTGTTGCTCTTTTAAAACGCGTCGCTCTTTAAAATAAATAATAAATAAATAAATAAACCGTGTCGCAACAGATTTATAGATCTGTTTTTAGATTGAGATTTGATTTGCAAATCGCTTAAAAGTGTTTAGTATACCAATGACGTCGATGTCAATGACGTCAACGACGTCATGGCTGGGCAAACCGGCTCAGCCAATCAGGTTGAAGGAGCGCGACTACCGTTTTATCCAGCCAGCCAACCAGTATCTTCCGCTTCATCCTCTGCTTGGGTCGCGGGGAGGGGGGGGGGGGTTCCCCATCCAGGGGAGAACGTTTAGGGCGCTGGGCAGATACACCCAGGACAGGGGGGCAATCTATCACTGGGCACACACTCACTCATACAAACACACTATATGGGGCAATTTGGAGAATTCAATTAACCTTGATCCGCGGCACGGTGGCTTAGTAGTTGGCATGTTCTCCTCTCAGCGCTAGGGATTCCCGGCTCGAATCCCAATCTGGGTGGAGTTTCCATGTTCTCCCCGTGTCCGCGTGGGTTTCCTCCGGGTTCTCCGCTTTCATCCCACAGTCCAAAAACATGGATCGAGTCAATTGAGTTCTCCAAATTGCCCCATATAGAGTGTGTCTGTGTGAGTGAGTGTGTGTCCAGCGATAGATTGGCGCCCTGTCCTGGGTGTATCTGCCCAGCGCCCGAAACGTTCTCCCCTGGATGGGCATGGGGAACCCCCCCCTCCCCTAATAGAGGATAAAGCAGAAGACAATGAATGAATGAATTAATCTTGATCCATGTTCTTTTGGACTGTGGGAGGAAACCGGAGAACCCGGAGGAAGCCCACGCGGACATGGGGAGAACATGGAAACTCCACCCAGATGGGGATTCGAACCGGGAATCCCTAGCGCTGAGAGGAGAACATGCTAAACCACTAAGCCACCATGCCGTTTCATAAACTCTGATAATTCAGGTTTGTTCAGGTGATCAGTCCGGGGTTTAGAGTGTAAATCATAACCATCTTTCTTCATTCCTCGTCCGCAGTCTTAATTTAGACTTTAATAGTTTTATTGATTTTATTTACAGTAAATCTGAACCGGAACCTCATGACGTGGAATTGATGTTAATTCCTTAAGTTTTATTTCATTTAAACATATTTTATTCTTCTGGTTTAATCTGTAGCTTTCTCCTTCAGTCTTTAGTTAAACAAAAACTATCTACATTATTATTTATTACCTTTATTATTATTATTATTATTATTATCCTCACAGTGTATAAAAATCTTTCCTTAAACCCTGTTTTATTGTTAATTCAGCATTTCGATGCTCTACATCCGGGGTGTCATTCATCCATTATCTTCCACTTTATCCTCTATTAGGGTTGCGGTGGGGTTCCCCATGCCCATCCAGGGGAGAACGTCTCGGGCGCTGGGCAGATACACCCAGGACAGGGCGCCAATCCATCACTGGGCACACACTCACTCACACAGACACACTCTATATGGGGCAATTTGGAGAGCTTAATTGACTTGATCCATGTTTTTGGACTGTGGGAGGAAGGCGGCGAACCTGGAGGAAACCCACGCGGACACGGGGAGAACATGGAAACTCCACCCAGATGGGGATTCGAACCTGGAATCCCTAGCACTGAGAGGAGAACATGCTAAAGCACTAAGCCACCGTGCCGCCCACCTCAGAGTAACCACGCCCGCATTGTTTTGTGTTTGAAAAAAATCTGAACTGCGACGGGACGTCGAAAAACACACTGAAGGTAGAACCCCGGCTTTCTCGTACCATCGACCTTTTATTCGTAAAAATTCCAGATCACAGTGCTGCGGTGTACGGCCCACGTGTTTACCCATCACGCCCCACTACAGAACACACACACAAACATCTAAATAAGAGAACACACACGAAGGAACACAATAAAAAAAAAAATAATTAAGAAAAGAGAATTCTCCAGTGTCATGTGACCAACTCTACATTACATTCAGTGCTCGCGTTCGTCTAAAAAAAAAAAAAAAAAAAAACACACAAAAAGATCAAAGTGGGTCGACACACAGCGGCCTGCGAGCGCAAACGAGCCGAGCCGCTCGTTAGTCCAATGTAGGAGCAGAAAAATATAACGATTCATTAAAAAAAAAAAAAAAAAAAAAAAAAAAAAAAATTCTTCTAACAGTAGTGTAAATCAGACGCGCCTTCATTCACAGTTCTCTAAAAACATGAGGATTGGATCTTTGGTAGCGCATCGTAATTAAAAAGCTTAATAAAGTGATCACAAGTCAAACGGACGATGCGGAACCCGCATTTCAGAACATCCAGCCAATCATAGCAGCTACAATCTGTTTAATGATCCGTCTCAGGTGGGAAAACTCATGCGGGCCTACGCCGCACACCTGAGGTTCTACTGTAGGCTGATCGTTCATTGCCTAGAAAAGTCATTAATGAGCCCCGATCCCAGCGTTCATCCAGTTTCATTTCATCAGCAACGAAGAGTTCAGCGCAAATTAAATTAAATAGAATAACGGAACACGGTCCACCCGTTCTTATTAATCACGGGGCAGAACCCGGTCCGGGTCGACAGTCGAAGCTTCGAAATGGCGCAGGAACTCCAGAGGAACAGGAACGTCCCCCGTGAACTGTTAACTACGGCTGCTACCGACACGTGGGGACGCTCTGTTAGAACGACATACGATCGTAAAGTCGTTAAGATTCGAATGAATCATTTATTAATGCAGTGAGTCGACAGGAAACGACTCCAAGGCACTTGAGTGCATCAAGTAAAAGGGATGGGAGGGGAGGGTATATATATATATGGCATTAAGGCCTCTGGTACCCGATTCGGCGACACACATTTAAACGGCTCGTGGTGTCCCGGCCCGAGGTTATACGATCAGATCTCAGTGGAACCGAGAACCGAGAACCGAGAACCGGACCGAGCAGCGAATTCTAAAAAAAAAAAAAAGATTTAAAACAACAAACTTAAAAATCCTAAAAAGAGTAAATCACAGAACCGACGGATCAGAACTCACACTAAAGAACTAACGAAATAAAGAGTGAAAAGAACGTCCCGCTGACGTCCCGTATAAAGACACGAGCCTGAAAAGAGCCTTAACGTGGAACCCTGTTCACCTTATAAACAGACGAGGAACCGTCCTCCAGCAGGAGGTGCTGTGGTGTTAGTGGGGGAGTTAGCAGTGTGCAAGCTGACTGCCTGTAGAGGGCAGCAGGAGTGCAGTTTAGGGCTCTGTGTGTGTGTGTGTGTGTGTGTGTGTGTGTGTGTGTGTGTGTTATCTGGGCTGGTGCCGGGCATTCAGGCCTCTCCGTGTCTGTGTGTACTGTCTCTGCTGAGCCAGGAACGACTGAGCCTGCCCCGGAGCTCCCGTACGCCCGCTTAGAACCTTCTGATGGAGAGCCATTCCCTACAGAGAGAGAGAGGGAGAGAGACAGAGAGAGAGACAGAGAGAGAGACAGAGAGAGAGAGAGAGAGAGAGAGAGAGAGAGAGAGAGAGAGAGACAGAGAGAGAGACAGAGAGAGAGAGAGAGAGAGACAGAGAGAGACAGAGAGAGACAGAGAGACAGAGAGAGACAGAGAGAGACAGAGAGAGAGAGACAGAGAGAGAGAGACAGAGAGAGAGACAGAGAGAGACAGAGAGAGACAGAGAGAGAGACAGAGAGAGAGGAGAGAGAGAGACAGAGAGAGACAGAGAGAGAGACAGAGAGAGAGACAGAGAGAGACAGAGAGAGACAGAGAGAGAGACAGAGAGAGAGAGACAGAGAGAGAGACAGAGAGAGAGACAGAGAGAGAGAGAGAGAGAGAGAGAGAGAGACAGAGACAGGAGAGAGAGAGAGAGACAGAGAGAGAGAGACAGAGAGAGAGACAGAGAGAGAGAGAGACAGAGAGAGAGACAGAGAGAGAGACAGAGAGATAGTGAGACAGAGAGAGAGACAGACAGACAGAGAGAGACAGACAGACAGAGAGAGACAGACAGACAGAGAGACAGAGAGACAGGGAGAGAGAGACAGAGAGAGAGAGAGACAGAGAGAGAGACAGAGAGAGAGAGACAGAGAGAGAGACAGAGAGAGAGAGAGAGAGAGAGACAGAGAGAGAGACAGAGACAGAGAGAGAGACAGAGACAGAGAGAGAGAGAGAGACAGAGAGAGAGAGAGAGAGACAGAGAGAGAGAGAGAGACAGAGACAGAGAGAGAGAGAGACAGAGAGAGACAGAGAGACAGAGAGAGAGACAGAGAGACAGAGAGATAGTGAGACAGAGAGAGAGACAGACAGACAGAGAGAGACAGACAGACAGAGAGACAGAGAGACAGGGAGAGAGAGACAGAGAGAGAGACAGAGAGAGAGAGAGACAGAGAGAGAGACAGAGAGAGAGAGACAGAGAGAGAGAGAGAGACAGAGAGAGAGACAGAGAGAGAGAGAGACAGAGACAGAGAGAGAGAGAGACAGAGAGAGAGAGAGACAGAGACAGAGAGAGACAGAGAGAGACAGAGAGAGAGAGAGACAGAGAGAGACAGAGAGAGAGAGAGACAGAGAGAGAGAGAGACAGAGACATACAGAGAGAGAGACACATACAGAGAGAGAGACACAGACAGAGAGAGACAGACAGACAGAGAGAGAGAGAGAGAGACAGAGAGAGAGAGACAGTGAGGTTTTAATGATGTTTCCAGCTTTGGATGGAACATGATGAAAGGTCTGTGGGTGTAATGCAGGCTGACCAGAGTCCAGTTCATCAGATGTGGAACAAAGACAATGTTTGTGAGACAATGTGGGACAGCAACGCGTCAAGAGTGATATATAATAATGATAAAATAACTTAAAACTAACAAAACATCTCTATTCTGTCCCTTTAGCACATAACAGACTGAAAATAAAACACACACACACACACACACACACACACATATACGTCAATCTGCGGGACGACGTCTCAATCTGCGGGACGACTGAACAGTAACGAATTGCGGAACATCTGGTCCCCTCAGTGCAACGGGACATTTCCCAAAAACAGGTGATGATGTCATCAGTGATGATCTCACCATGTTGTACCAGGCGCTGATGAGCAGCTTCTCCTCCTGATCGTGTCTCGATCGAGTCCTCTCGTTGTCATGCTGCGCACACACACACACACACACACACACACACACACACACACACACAGTAAATATTCAGACGCCCTGAAACACATCCCCCCCCCCCCCCGCCCCACACACACACAGCGGGTTCCGTCCCACCTCCAGATGCTGGATCCTCTTGTCCTTCTCGGACAGCTGGTTCTTCAGAGCCTGGACCTCAACAGGAACCGGGTTTGGCTGAAGTTTAGGGTCCAGAGTCTTGATCACCTACAAACACACACACACACACACACACACAGACACACACAGACACACACACACACACACATTAGAACGACGGGTCACAAACTTCTGGTCACTGATTGAGGCGAACCCCTGAAGTTGTGATGTCATTCTGTAGTCCATGTTATGACCATATATGGCTCTCGGGGTCTTAGTGGGAAGGTTAGTAAGTAATCAGTCAGTCATTACTGAGAACCCCCCCCCCCCCCCCCACACACACACACCCACCCCCACCCCCCCCACACAGTAACTGTTATTGTTTTGTACAGGAAGGTGGAGAACGCAGCTGAGGACAGGAGGAGCGACAGACAGGACACTGAAAGACCCGCCCAGTGTCAAACTGCAAAAACGAGTGAGCAAACACAAACACACACTCTACACACACACACACTCTACACACACACACTCTACACCACACACACACACACACACTCTACACCACACACACACCGAAACACCAAGTGCAGCAGGAATGCAGAAGCTGTTGGAGTTTAAGACCCGAGTCAGCGTTCTGCGTCTGCGGGGACGAAGCGATCACATGGACTCCGTGCAGAACAGCTCAGAGAACCATGATGATCAGAGAACCATGAGGCTGGAGAACCATGATGATCAGAGAACCATGAGGCTGGAGAACCATGATGATCAGAGAACCATGAGGCTGGAGAACCATGATGATCAGAGAACCATGAGGCTGGAGAACCATGATGATCAGAGAACCATGAGGGCTGGAGAACCGATGGGCTGCGATAACGCTGAGCGTCAGAGAATCACGAGTCTCAGACGTGTGAGTGGACGGAGGCGGTGCTTACGGTCCGAGCTTTCTCCAGGTAGCTTTTGTAGCGTTCCTCCATCTGCCGCATGTCCTCATCTTTCTTTCTGAGGTTCTCCTGCAGCTCGTCAATCTTCAGAGCCACTGCAGGAGGAACACAGCCGTGCAGTCAGCGTGCACTTTATATATAAATAAATATATAAAGAGAGAAAGAGAGAGAGAGAGAGAGAGGGCGGCACGGTGGCTTAGTAGTTAGAACGTTCTCCTCTCAGCACTAGGGATTCCCGGTTCGAATCCCCATCTGGGTGGAGTTTCCACGTTCTCCCCGTGTCCGCGTGGGTTTCCTCCGGGTTCTCTGGTTTCCTCCCACAGTCCAAAAACATGGATCAAGTCAATTGAGTTCTCCAAATTGCCCCATATAGAGTGTGTATGTGTGAGTCAGTGTGTGCCCAGTGATAGATTGGCGTTCTGTCCTGGGTGTATCTGCCCAGCACCCGAGACGTTCTCCCCTGGATGGGCATGGGGAACCCCACCGCGACCCTAATAGAGGATAAAGCGGAAGATAATGGATGGATATATATATATATACATAGAGAGAGAGAGAGAGAGAGAGAGGGGGGCTTAGTGGTTGGCATGTTCTCCTCTCAGCACTAGGGATTCCCGGTTCGAATCCCCATCTGGGTGGAGTTTCCACGTTCTCCCCGTGTCCGCGTGGGTTTCCTCCGGGTTCTCTGGTTTCCTCCCACAGTCCAAAAACATGGATCAAGTCAATTGAGTTCTCCAAATTGCCCCATATAGAGTGTGTCTGTGTGAGTGAGTGTGTGCCCAGTGATAGATTGGCGTTCTGTCCTGGGTGTATCTGCCCAGCACCCGAGACGTTCTCCCCTGGATGGGCATGGGGAACCCCACCGCGACCCTAATAGAGGATAAAGCGGAAGATAATGGATGGATATATATATATATACATAGAGAGAGAGAGAGAGAGAGAGGGGGGCTTAGTGGTTGGCATGTTCTCCTCTCAGCACTAGGGATTCCCGGTTCGAATCCCCATCTGGGTGGAGTTTCCATGTTCTCCCCGTGTCCGCGTGGGTTTCCTCTGGGTTCACCGGTTTCCTCCCACAGTCCAAAAACATGGATCAAGTCAATTGAGTTCTCCAAATTGCCCCATATAGAGTGTGTCTGTGTGAGTGTGTGCCCAGCGATAGATTGCCCCCCTGTCCTAGGTGTATCTGCCCAGCACCCGAGACGTTCTCCCCTGGATGGACATGGGGAACCATGAATGAATATAATATATAGAGAGGGGGGATTACTGCTGCTGTTGGCTGCAGGTTCCAGGTCATCAATCACCTCCTTCTTCTTCTGCAGATCTGACTGAGCCTCATGCAGCTTTTCTCTACAGCGCACACACACACACACACACACAGTTACACACACACAGTTACACACACACACACACACAGTTACACACACTGTCTCCTGATCAATAGCTTTCCTCTGATTTCAGGAGTGTTTATACTTACAGATGCTCCTCCAGCTTTTTCTTTAGTAAAGACGACTGTAAAACAAAAATGTGTTAGAATCAGAATCTAATTACAATTCTAACATCAGATATCACACACACACACACACACACACACACACACACACACACACACACACACACACCACACACCCTGTTCTCTACTCTCATCAGCAGCACTGATCATATGGAGGGACCTTTTCGTCCTCAGGTGGAGAAACAGATGCCATGTTATTGGATGTAATTAAATATCTGAGTGACTTTGATCTTTGACTTTGATCTTCTTAATCAGATTCATTAAGCAGCCGAGGGCCTTTAGATTTCTGACCAATCACAGTCTTCCACTCATTACACACTTAACGATTAGAACCATTCAGCCGTGATTAAATCAGGAACCAACCGCGGTACTTACGATCGCCTGTGAGGCAGGTGATTGGTCGATCGGGTGGGGTGGGAGGAGACAGAAGCAGGCGGGAGTTAATTGGTAATTCAGCACAGCAAACAATTAACAACACAACAGAACGAGAGAGAGAGAGAGAGAGACAGAGACAGAGAGAGAGACAGAGAGAGAGAGAGCGAGAGAGAGAGCGAGAGACAGAGAGAGCGAGAGACAGAGAGAGCGAGAGAGAGAGAGAGCGAGAGACAGAGAGAGCGAGAGAGAGAGAGAGCGAGAGACAGAGAGAGCGAGAGACAGAGAGAGCGAGAGACAGAGAGAGAGAGAGAGACAGAGAGACGGTATGAGCCATAAAAACAGTAAAGACAGTGAGTGTGTGTGTGTCCAGTGATAGATTGCCCCCCCTGTCCTGGGTGTATCTGCCCAGCGCCCTAAACGTTCTCCCCTGGATGGGCATGGGCATGGGGAACCCCCCCCCATTACCCTAATAGAGGATAAAGCAGAAGTTAAAGATAATGGATATGAAATAATATTAATATATATATATATATTCATTCATTCATTATCTTCCGCTTTATCCTCTATTAGGGTCGCGGTGGGGTTCCCCATGCCCATCCAGGGGAGAACGTCTCGGGCGCTGGGCAGATACACCCAGGACAGGGGGGGCAATCTATCACTGGGCACACACTCACTCACACATACACACACTCTATATGGGGCAATTTGGAGAACTCAATTGACTTGATCCATGTTTTTGGACTGTGGGAGGAAACCAGAGAACCCGGAGGAAACCCACGCGGACACGGGGAGAACATGGAAACTCCACCCAGATGGGGATTCCAACCGGGTATCCCTAGCGCTGAGAGGAGAACATGCTGACCACTAAGCCACTGTGCCGCCTATATATATATAAATATAAATAATATAAATTTTAATATTAAAGATAATGGATGGATTGTTTGTAAAAGTGTGAAATTCAATTTTAAAAAATAAACATTTTAAGAGTAGTGTACTAAGTATAGTGCACTTACTGAAATACAGAAATAGTGTACTGAATAGAAACTTAGTATTAAGAGTGACGGGGCCGTGGCGTGAAGGTGTCGCGGCGTGAGGGGGTGTGACGTGACGGGGGTGTGGCGTGGCGTGACGGGGCTGTGGCGTGGCCTGACGGGGCCGTGGCGTGGGCGTGACGGGATCGTGGCGTGGCATGACGGGGCCGTGGCGTGGGCGTGACGGGATCGTGGCGCGGGCGTGACGGGATCGTGGCGCGGGCGTGACGGGATCGTGGCGCGGGCGTGACGGGATGGTGGCGCGGGCGTGACGGGATGGTGGCGCGGGCGTGACGGGATCGTGGCGCGGGCGTGACGGGATCGTGGCGCGGGCGTGACGGGATCGTGGCGTGGGCGTGACGGGATCGTGGCGTGGCATGACGGGATCGTGGCGTGGCATGACGGGGCCGTGGCGTGGCGTGACGGGGCCGTGGCGTGACGGGATCGTGGCGTGGCATGACGGGGCCGTGGCGTGGGCGTGACGGGATCGTGGCGTGGCGTGACGGGGCCGTGGCGTGACGGGATCGTGGCGTGGCATGACGGGCCCGTGGCGTGGGCGTGACGGGATCGTGGCGTGGCGTGACGGGGCCGTGGCGTGACGGGATCGTGGCGTGGCATGACGGGGCCGTGGCGTGGGCGTGACGGGATCGTGGCGTGGGCGTGACGGGCCGTGGCGTGGGCGTGACGGGGCCGTGGCGTGGGCGTGACGGGGCCGTGGCGTGGGCGTGACGGGATCGTGGCGCGGGCGTGACGGGGCCGTGGTGTGGGCGTGACGGGATCGTGGCGTGGCGTGACGGGGCCGTGGCGTGGGCGTGACGGGGCCGTGGCGAGGGCGTGACGGGATCGTGGCGCGGGCGTGACGGGATCGTGGCGTGGGCGTGACGGGATCGTGGCGCGGGCGTGACGGGATCGTGGCGTGGGCGTGACGGGATCGTGGCGTGGGCGTGACGGGATCGTGGCGTGTACGGCTGTGAGGTGACGCAGCTGTAACGTTATTGTGTTACACTTGTTAACCAATCAGATTCCGCGGTGGGATTTGAAACGATGGAGGACTCACGTCCTCAGACTTGCTGTCCTGCTCCTGCAGAGCTTTCTGAAGTTCCTCCACCTGAGCGCGCAGCTCCACCACCTGCTGCTGACTCAGCCTATAGAGGAACGGAGACAAAGGGGGCGGGATTTAAAAGACTCACAGGTTTTAGTTCTAATAGAACCCCCCCCCATTTAAAGTCAGCCACCAGGGGGCGACACACACCTGTGCTGCGTTTCGAGGGAGTTCCGGCTGCGCTGTGCCTCCTCCAGCTGGATCTGCATGTCCCCCAGTCTCTGTCTGTACGTCTCCTCCTGCACACACAGCATCTTGTTCTCGTTCTGCAGTCGCACCATCGTCTCACTGAGGAACCCCACACACACACACACACACACACACACACACACACACACACACACACCTTAGCCCCAAACTACAGATTTAATCTCACTGTGCTGAGTTTGAAGGTTCTTGGTGAGAACAAGACGTGGACGTGAAAAAAAGACGTGGAAAGGTCCTCACAAGGCTGGTCCAAGTCTAAATTGTAGAAGTGTGTGTGTGTGTGTGTGTGTGTGTGTGTGTGTGTGTGTGTGTGTGTGTGTGCATGTGTGTGTGTGTGTGTGTGTATGTGTGTGTGTGTTGTCACCTGAACTCTGTTGGCATTATCTCAGATGCCAGGTTGCCAACTGCTCCACTGTCAGAACCTGTAAACACACACACCACACACACACACACACACACACACACACACACTGATCTCAACAACAGGATTCAGTGTAGTGATTGGCATGTTCTCCTCTCAGCGCTGGGGATCCAGGTTCGAATCCCGATCTGGGTGGACTTTCCACGTTCTCCATGTGTCTGCGTGGGCTTTCTCCAGATTCTCTGGTTTCCCCCCACAGTCCAAAGACATGGATTCAAGGTGAATTAGCTGCTCTAAATTGCCCCTATTACAGTGCCCCTAGTAGAGGATGAAGTGGAAGTTAATCAGACGGGATTTTGGTTATTTTCTTGGAAATGTGAATGTTTACGTGAAAGGAAACATCCCATAATACTTCATTCCCAGTCATTTAGGTCGACACTGACCACAGATCAGCAACGATGAAGAACGTGAAGTTCTCATGAACTGACCTGACTGACTGAGGTAGTTCTGCTGGACCTGAACACAGCGGAGCTCCTCGTTGGTTTCTCTCAGTGTGTCTCGCTCAGAGATCAACCTCTACACACACACACACACACACACACACACACACACACACAGACACACACACACACACACACAGGGAACAACATGCTTCAAGTTAAATGTACATTTGAGTAGGAGTGAGCTGCAATATTCGCTGATTCGACGATTCGATTTGGAGAACCGTAGTCGACTATGAACCTCATAGTCGAATGTACCATTTTGACCACATGGGGGCGCCCATGGCTGCTGCTAAGCATTAGTTTTTACATGAAATGTCTTTGTTTTCGTTATATATATAGCCTTTTGTCAAATAAAATCATCCTAATTTCTGTTAATATATTTTTTAATGATGTGTGCACTTTAACCCATTTACGGTGCTCTAGAAAAACAAGTCAAATATAAAAAATATATATTTTTTAAAAACCACGCTTATAGCGCCATCTTGTGGTGAAATTTTAACTGATTCGACTATCAGTCGACTATAGGGAAAATCTATGACTATGAAAATCCTTAGTTGAAGACAGCCCTACATTGGAGGAACAACAAGCTGAACTGCAGGATCATCAAATTTGGACCTTTTGCTGATCAGGTCCCATAACCTGACACACACACTCTCTATATGGGGCAATTTGGAGAACTCAATTGACCTTGATCCATGTTTTTGGACTGTGGGAGGAAACCGGAGAACCCGGAGGAAACCCACACGTTCACGGGGAGAACATGGAAACTCCACCCAGATTGGGATTCGAACCGGGAATCCCTAGAGCTGAGAGGAGAACATGCTAAACCACTAAGTCACCGTGCCGCCCGAGGGTGGAACCAATCTACACATCCAACCTTGAGGCAGATGGGCCTCGACAGGAGACATAACGGCCTTCGTCGGAGCGGGCTATAGAGCGCCTCTAGTGGAATAAATGTGCATACAGTGTCGCCGTCAGGAGGACGATGCTCGGACGGGCACGCCGACCTCATCATTCAGAGGATCGAGGAACATGTATGGGGTTCTAAAGCGATCCGAAACGCAGTACCTCCTTCTCTTTGATCAGCGCCTCGTATTTGTCGTTCAGGTTCTTGTACTCGAACTGCCAGCGTTCCGCCCTCACGGCCTCCGCCGAGTGCCTGCTGTGGAGCTCGTGAACCTTGAACACAGAGGCAGAGTGAAGATGGAGGCGCGCGGTGGAACGGAGCGGAACCCGGCGCGGCGCGGCGCTCGGACCTTGGCGGCCCGCACCTGTCTCTTGTAGGAGTCCATCTGCGTGCGCCCGGCGTTGGCCCGCCGCAGCTCCTCCTCCAGCTCGCAGGTGCGCTGCATGTGCACCACGTTCTTCTCCTCCAGCAGCCGCACCTGCCTGCGCAGATCCCCCAGGTCCTCCAGCTTGCGCTTGTAGGTCTCCACCAGCGCCTCCAGGCGGCCCACGCGGTCCGACGAGTGCCTGCCGGGAGGACAACGCGAGCGGACTGAGGACGCAGACATCCAACCGTGAGCTCAAAAATCGTTTCGGAATCGAATCGTAAGATCAAAAATCGTTCGGAATCGAATCGTAAGATCAAAAATCGTTTCGGAATCGAATCGTAAGATCAAAAATCGTTTCGGGATCGAATCGTAAGATCAAAAATCGTTTCGGAATCGAATCGGGAGATCGAAAATCGTTTCGGAATCGAATCGTAAGATCAAAAATCGTTTCGGAATCGAATCGTGAGCTCAAAAATCGTTTCGGAATCGAATCGTAAGATCAAAAATCGTTTCTGAGTCGAATCATGAGCTCAAAAATCGTTTCTGAGTCGAATCGTAAGATCAAAAATCGTTTCTGAATCGAATCGTGAGCTCAAAAATCGTTTCTGAATTGGATCGTAAGATCAAAAATCGTTTCGGAATCGAATCGTAAGATCAAAAATCGTTTCTGAGTCGAATCATGAGCTCAAAAATCGTTTCTGAGTCGAATCGTAAGATCAAAAATCGTTTCTGAATCGAATCGTGAGCTCAAAAATCGTTTCTGAATCGAATCGTGAGCTCAAAAATCGTTTCTGAATCGGATCGTAAGATCAAAAATCGTTTCGGAATCGAATCGTAAGATCAAAAATCGTTTCGGAATCGAATCGTGAGCTCAAAAATCGTTTCGGAATCGAATCGTGAGCTCAAAAATCGTTTCAGAATCGAATCGTAAGATCAAAAATCGTTTCTGAATCGAATCGTAAGATCAAAAATCGTTTCCGAATCGAATCGTAAGATCAAAAATCGTTTCGGAATGGAACCGTAAGCGTGTGTGTGCGTCTCGATGGATTTACCGGAGGACGTCCATCTCGTCTTTGAGCGCCTGGGCCTCCTGAGCGAGGCCGGTCAGCTCCTCGTTACGCTGCTGGAGGTCAGCCACCTCCCGGCGCAGGACGTCGCTCTTAATGCGCAGGTCGTCGCGACTGTTGTCCAGTCTGAGCGGGAGAACGAAAAAAAACCAAACGGTTAGGAACCGTTCAGGAACAGGAGGCTCGGGTGGAGCGGAGGTGGAGGTCACCTGTAGTTCTCCTCCTGCAGCTGTTCGATCTGAGTCTGGAGCAGCAGGAGCTTCTTGCTGGTGATGGTGGGGGGCGACTCCTCAGGCTCCCTGCTGCTCAGCTTCTCCTTCAGCGTCTGAAGCTCCGACTGCATCGAGAACTTTTCCTCCATCAGCGCCGACAGCTGCAGCACAGAGCAGACCACAGAGTTCTAAAGTGAGAACCTTCAGTTGAACAGAGGAACAGACCTTGAGAGCTCGCTCCTGCACGCCGTCATCAACATGCGGGGGGGGGGCGTCCACTACAGAGGACCAGAGGACACCAGCAGCACGTCCCACACACAGTCCACACTTTATCCTCTATTAGGGTCGCGGGGGGGGGTTCCCCATGCCCATCCAGTGGAGAACGTCTCGGGCGCTGGGCAGATACACCCAGGACAGGGCGCCAATCTATCGCTGGGCACACACTCACTCACACACACACACACTCTATATGGGGCAATTTGGAGAACTCAATTGACCTTGATCCATGTTTTTGGACTGTGGGAGGAAACTGGAGAACCCGGAGGAAACCCACGCGGACACGGGGAGAACATGGAAACTCCACCCAGATGGATATTCGAACCGGGAATCCCTAGAGCTGAGAGGAGAACATGCTAAACCACTAAGCCACCAAGCCGGTCGGCGGTTTTGTTCCAAAATAATTAAAAATATCATTCATTCATTATCTTCCGCTTTATACTCTATTAGGGTCGGGGGGGGGGGGGTTGGACTGTAGGAGGAAACCGGAGAACCCGGAGGAAACCCACGCGGACACGGGGAGAACATGGAAACTCCACCCAGATGGGGATTCGAACCGGGAATCCCTAGTGCTGAGAGGAGAACATGCTAAACACTAAGCCGCCCACATTATTACTTTTACTAAATTACTTAAAATTATTATAAAAAGCTAACAGTTCTAGACATGGGTGTGGATGGAACCCGCGTTCCGCCGCCGAAAGATCGAATCGGATCATTAAATAAAGCCAGATCGGTCCGGTTCCATCCCACACCTTCCACAGACTCTGGGGCAGAGGGGCAGGATCTGTGGGACTCGGGCCTAATTGCCCGTTTTATCCTGACCCAGAGTGAACCCCGTCGCCGTGGTGACCGGGACATGTCCGGCTTTGATGTTAATTTGTTCTAAAACCCGGAACGTTCTTTGTAAGTGCGCTCTGAAACGTTCTCGCAGCTCCTAATGAGCACACGACGGGTGGATCGCGAGCGGATCGCCGGGTGGTGGCGCTAACGAGCTGCAGGGCACAATCGCTTAATTACATATTACATATAAATTAGGGGTGAGCTGCAATATTCGCTGATTCGACGATTCGATTCGGAGAACCGTAGTCGACTATGAACCTCATAGTCGAATGTACCATTTTGACCACATGGGGGCGCCCATGGCTGCTGCTAAGCATTAGTTTTTACATGAAATGTCTTTGTTTTTGTTATATATATAGCCTTTTGTCAAATAAAATCATCCTAATTTCTGTTAATATTTTTTTAAATGATGTGTGCGCTTTAACCCATTTACGGTGCTCTAGAAAAACAAGTCAAATATAATTTTTTTTTTTTTTAAACTACGCTTATAGCGCCATCTTGTGGTGAAATTTTAACTGATTCGACTATCAGTCGACTATAGGGAAAAATCTGACGAATCAGATTCGATTAAGGATGAAAATCCTTAGTTGAAGACAGCCCTAATATAAATACATATTCAATAACGACATGATTCATTATATACTAATTAAAACTCTCAGCAGCCGTGATGCTAAATGACATCATGAGCAGGTGTGTAAATCAGCACACACACACACACACACACACACACACACACACACACACACACACACACACACACACCTGCTGCTCCAGCTCCCTGCAGCGCTGCGTCGCCTCCTCCTTGTCATCCAGCTCCTCGCTCAGGAAATAATACTTTCGTGACTAAAGATTAAAAAATATATAATTAAATCAAACAAATCAACATTGTGATGTCATAACATTGTGATGTCATAACATTGTGATGTCATAACATCCCTCAAACATTGTAATGGTTACAACTCTGCAGCAACTTTAAACTTCAGTCACCAGCTTCTAGATCAGTGTATAATAAATAAATATATAGGGACTTATATATAGGGTGGCTTGGGGTTTAGCATGTTCTCCTCTCAGCGCTAGGCATTCCCGGTTCGAATCCCCATCTGGGTGGAGTTTCCATGTTCTCCCCGTGTCCGTGTGGGTTTCCTCCGGGTTCTCCGGTTTCCTCCCACAGTCCAAAAACATGGATCAAGTCAATTGAGTTCTCAAAAATTGCCCCATATAGAGTGTGTCTGTGTGAGTGAGTGTGTGTGTGCTCAGTGATAGATTGGCGCCCTGTCCTGGGTCTATCTGCCCAGTGTTCCCCCCCCATATATATATATATATAAAATATATATACATGTAAATGTATAGACACACGCACAGACAGGCACAAGCACTTGCGCCCATGCACACACCCCCGGAGGCACCCCCCCCACACCCACGCCTGACAAGCACAAGCTACTTGCACGAACGCACACACACACACACACACACACACACACACACACACACACACACACACACACACACACACACACACACACACACACACACACACACACACACACACACACACAGGGACTTAAACAGGCACTGAACCTCAGAGTGAAGAATCTTCTCACCTGATAGTCGAAGTCCCCATACGTGTCTGGACTTCCAGGTTCTACAGGCTCCTTGTTGTGCAGCTGGAGACAAAAATATGACACTGAGAACATTACGGAGAACATTCCTGGGTCTGGCAGGACAATTCACATCTCTTCCACAAACACCTGGTGTATATATATTTATTCATTCATTCATTCATTATCTCCCGCTTTATCCTCTATTAGGGTCGCGGGGGGGGGGGGGGGTTCCCCATGCCCATCCAGGTGAGAACGTTTCGGGCGCTGGGCAGATACACCCAGGACAGGACGCCAATCTATAACAGGGCACACACTCACTCACACAGACACACTCTATATGGGGCAATTTGGAGAACTCAATTGACTTGATCCATGTTTTTGGACAGTGGGAGGAAACCGGAGAACCCGGAGGAAACCCACGCGGACACGGGTAGAACATGGAAACTCCACCCAGTGTGTATATATATAAATCTATAAATGGGGTGTGGGGGGGTGATGATCAGGTTCTGCAGTGCAGCTGCAGTTTCTTTCATTTTTTGTAAATCACGTTGTATAAAATCATCTGCAACATAAATGAATAAATATAACGTAATGAGAACCGAACAGAACACGCGAGAACCTCTGATCAGACGGGAGACTAGAACATTAACATCACATTTGGTCATTACATCACACAGGGTTCATCACAACATCCCTGCAGCAATGAGGGTTAAGGGTCTCGCTCAAGAACCCACACTGGTAACTTCAGTGGACCTGGGATTTGAACCCCCAACCTTCAGATTGATAACCCAACACCCTGACCACTGAGCTACCACACCCCCCACTGAGCTACCACACCCCCCACTGAGCTACCACACCCCCCACTGAGCTACCACACCCCCCACTGAACAACCACACCCCCCACTGAACAACCACACCCCCCACTGAGCTACCACACCCCCCACTGAGCTACCACACCCCCCACTGAGCTACCACGCCCCCCACTGAGCTACCACACCCCCCACTGAGCTACCACGCCCCTCAGATCCCTGGTCTTTGTCCTGATGGAGTTACTCTGAGGTGACTGAAGGTCCTTCCTACCTCCTGGATGGCCGTCATGACGACGTGCTGGACGGACTCCTCGAGGGTCATGATCTGCTGAATGTGTTCTGCAGAAAGAGCCGAGACAGAAGAGGTGAGGTGGAGAACATGGAGCTCGGCGAGAACCTCAGACGTGCAAGTGCTTCCGCCTGAGCGGAACCTCCTGCACATTCTCATAACTCGAGCACGCATTCGCAGCTGTTCACACCACTGCACTGTGATGTCACACGTTCACACATGGTTACCATGGCAACACGTCATGGCAACACTGGTCACCACGTTCTCGTCATTTTAGGAATCAGCAGAAACTGAGTGCAGGTCCTGACTGCACCTCCACTCGGAATTCGGAATGAATGCTATCTCAACATTTAAAGCTCCGCCTCCTCGTA
Source organism: Corydoras sp. C115 (assembly GCA_019802505.1). Classification (NCBI taxonomy): domain Eukaryota; kingdom Metazoa; phylum Chordata; class Actinopteri; order Siluriformes; family Callichthyidae; genus Corydoras; species Corydoras sp. C115. The sequence continues at coordinate 94,895 of JAFMOC010000723.1, forward strand.
CGACTCCGCCCCTCGTTCTCCATCAGAGGGGTTCTCCTCCAGCCAGGAAACCTGATCCGCTTTCTCTCTCATTGGAAGTTCTCGCTCCGCCAGAGGAGCATTGTCGCCGAATAAAGCCGGCGGCGCGGCCCTGCCCCGCCGCACCCTGTTTGCCGAGGCGCGGCGCGCTCAAAATAGAACCCTCCATACAGAACATTCCAAAAGGCAGAACAAAGTGACGAGCAGGTGTCCACATACTTCTGACTGGTGCAAGATTCCTACCTTGCTTCTTCTCACAGCTGACGGCACATCCCAGCACCAGCTGCAGCAGGCGACCCAGCTCCACCGCGTCGCCCATCTCCCCGACCAGCGCCACGTCAGGAACGTGCTGCTCTCCGATCTGCTGCCCCAGAACCTGAGGAACCACGTCGTGATCCATCAGAAGATCTACCAGAAGCTCACTGCATCGTTTGGTTCTAACATGGTGGCACGGTGGCTTAATGGTTTAGCAGGTTCTCCTCTCAGCGCTCGGGATTCCCGGTTCGACTCCCATCTGGGTGGAGTTTCCATGTTCTCCCCGCGTCCGCGTGGGTTTCCTCCGGGTTCTCCGGTTTCCTCCCACAGTCCAAAAACATGGATCAAGGTCAATGGAGTTCTCGAAATTGCCCCATATAGAGTGTGTGTGAGTGAGTGTGTGCCCAGTGATAGATTGCCCCCCTGTCCTGGGTGTATCTGCCCAGCTCCCGAGACGTTCTCCCCTGGATGGGCATGGGGAACCCCCCCCCCACCGCGACCCTGATATAGGATAAAGCGGAAGATAATGAATGAATGAATGAATGTTTATATAAACGGTGGCACGGTGGCTTAGTGGTTTAGCATGTTCTCCTCTCCGCGCTGGGGATTCCCGGTTCGACTCCCCATCTGGGTGGAGTTTCCATGTTCGCCCCGTGTCCGTGTGGGTTTCCTCCGGGTTCTCCGGTTTCCTCCCACAGTCCAAAAACATGGATCAAGTCAATTGAGTTCCCCAAATTGCCCCATATAGAGTGTGTCTGTGTGAGTGAGTGTGTGTCCAGCGATGGATTGGTGTCCTGTCCTGGGTGTATCTGCCCAGCGCCTGAAACGTTCTCCCCTGGATGGGCATGGGGAACCCCACCGCGACCCTAATAGAGGATAAAGCGGGTGATAATGAATGAATGAATAATTCTAACATTCTGAGAGGCAGCACGGCCGATTAAAGGGGCAGCTGCAGCGTCGCCACTGAGGGGCAGATCAGATCACCGTGACCTTTTGTCCATATCCATTATGACCTGTGGGGGCAGCAGAGGCACCTAGGACCATCAAAATTTGCCGTGCAAACCCTCTTCGTCGCTCACACAGAAAACATGCTGAAAACCACGTCATGTCTCTGGATCATGGTCCGTGTTCTCAGGTCTGCCCTCTAGTGGAACCCACCACTAGTTCTGTTCTTGACCCCCCCCCCCGTCCCTATTACAGGATTAAAGTGGAGATGAGACGTGTGGACGGTCACATGACTTTACTCACATCGTGGTAATACTGCAGCATACTCTGCAGAACCTTCTTCAGGTTGCTGACCTGAGGACAGAGACAAACGGGATCAGAGTTTAGGACATACAGGAACAGGCTGAAGTTAGGACACGCCCCCTTCTTGCTCCATTATCTATCTATGGTTCTTTGTTGTTGTTAGTCCCCTGTTGGTTCTCTGTTCTCTATTGGTCAGGTATCATTTGGGTGGTGGATTATATAAACATTCATTCATTCATTATCTTCCGCTTTATCCTCTATCAGGGTCGCGGGGGGGGTTCCCCATGCCCATCCAGGAGAGAACGTTTCGGGCGCTGGGCAGATACACCCAGGACAGGGGGGGCAATCTATCGATGGATAGACACTCACTCACTCACACACACACACTCACTCTATATGGGGCAATTTGGAGAACTCAATTGACTTGATCCATGTTTTTGGACTGTGGGAGGAAACCGGAGAACCCGGAGGAAACCCATGCGGACACGGGGAGAACATGGAAACTCCACCCAGATGGGGATTCGAACCGGGAATCCCTAGTGCTGAGAGGAGAACATGCTAAACCACTAAGCCACCGTGCCGCCGTTTATATAAACATTCATTTATTCATTATATTCCACTTTATCCTCTATTAGGGTCACGGGGGGGGGGGGGGATGGTTCCCCATGCCCATCCAGGGGAGAACGTCTCGGGCGCTGGGCAGATACACCCAGGACAGGGGGGGCAATCTATCACTGGGCACACACTCACTCTCACAGACACACTCTATATGGGGCAATTTGGAGAACTCAATTGACTTGATCCATGTTTTTGGACTGTGGGAGGAAACCGGAGAACCCGGAGGAAACCCACGCGGACACGGGGAGAACATGGAAACTCCACCCAGATGGGGATTTGAACCGGGAATCCCTAGTGCTGAGAGGAGAACATGCTAAACACTAAGCCACTATGCCGTCGTTTATATAAATAAATAAACAAAACTGTAAACTCTATTCACACCTTGATCCTCCAGTTGTCTCCACTGTCCTCCTTTATTCGTCTGAGCCACGTCTCATTAAACCAGAACGAATCTCTGAAAGAGTGACAGAACCAAACACACACACACACACACACACACACACACACACACACACACACACACACACACACACACACACATACACACATACACACATACACACACACAAACACACACACACACACACATACACACCACACAACACACACACACACACACACACACACAAACACAGACACACACACACACACACACCACACACACACACACACACACCACACAGACACACACACCACACAGACACACACACACACACACACACACACACACCACACAAACACACACACACACAACACAGACACACACATCACACATACACACACACACAGACACACACAGACACAGACACAGACACACACACCACACACAGACACACACATACACACACACCACACGAACACACACACACACACACACACACACACCACACAGACACACACACCACACATACACAGACACATATAAACACACACACACACACACACACACCACACACAGACACACACACACCACACACACACAAACACACACACAACACACACACAACACACACCACACACAAACACAGACACACACACAGACACACACACCACACAAACACAGACACACACACAGACACACACACAGACACACACACAGACACACACACAGACACACACACCACACAAACACAGACACACACATACACCTCTATCAACACATTTCAGTTTCTCAAACACAACATCAGAACAGTTGCCCCGGGGGGGGGGGGGGGGGGGGGGGGGGTATCTTACATTTGGTGCAGCACATGAGCGATGGCCACTCCACTGATCAGGTCCTGTTTGTTGGTGCAGGCTGGAACCTGAAACGTCTGCAGCTGTGGAGAACATACCAAAGACACGATGACAACACTGCTCTCTCTACTGTAGCTGGAACAGCGCCCCCTGCCTCCCCCCAGGTGCATCAGCATTGTTCATTTTAAAATGACAGATTGAAGTGTAACACTGACCCCCCCCCCCACCCCCATATGTCCTGATCTCCACCCCCACACCCTGATCTCCACCCCCCCCCCCCGGTCATTGGGAGGGGGCGGGGCAGGTCCAGCGTCACCGGGATCGATCAGAACTGCAGCTTCATCTGATCACATGATCACATGATCACATGACCTGTACATCTGATCACAGCGATGACGCTCGGTCCGATCCGTTCCGTCTGATCAGCGATCACGTGCTCACTCGTGTAAACAAGGAAATGACGTCGGGTCATCAGATGCACCTGTTACCCCCTCACTGTTACCCCCCCCTCACTGTTACCCCCTCTGAACTCTGAATCTCAGAAGTTGTAATTAATACCCCCCCCATATAACCCCCCCCCCCCCCCCCCCCCCCGCGCTCGTGATGAAGCTGGTGCAGATTGTGGAACGGAAGTGCAGGTTGTTGTCTGAAGATGGATCTAAAATAAACGCGGCAGGTGTAAAGTGGAGCTATGCTAAGCTAGGCTAACAGAGCGGGCGGTAGTTGTTTTAAACTAACATCAGAGAGATCGGGTCGGATCGGGTCGGATCGGGTCGAGTCGGGTCGGGTCGGGTCGGATCGGAACTCACCCAACGGAGCAACGAGTCGCACAGCTCGGCTTTACCCGAACTCATCCTGAACAGAACGGGAGAACCGAACCGCGAGCAGACCGCCGCGTCATCAGCGCCACGCACGCGGGCTTCCGTACCACGTTACCATAGCGACGAGTCGGCGTGGGCTGGGTGACGTCATCAACGCCTACGTCATCAAAAAAACAAACCATTCATTACTGAATCCTGGCACAATTATAAAATATTAATTAATATAACAGAGATTCATTTAAACAGCGCTGCTCGCGTCAGTCATTCTCATTTATTTATTTATTTATTGTTAAAGGTTCTAGGAGACTTTATTGTTATTTACAGAACACGTGGTACATGAAATGTAAACGAAATTGACGGACTCAAAATGTTAGAGCTTAGAAATGTTTTAATGTAAAAAAGGAATAATAATAATAATAATAATAATAATAATAATGATAATAATAATAATAATAATAGCAAAATTAAATAAAAAATTAAATATAGCAGCGTATATAAAATGTAAATATTAAAATATAACAGCAATAAAATAACTATAATAATAATAATAATTTTGATAATAATAAATAATAATAATAAATAAAAAACTTTTTTTGTTAAGATTACAATCGTGCGTCGATTTATCGCGCACTTTTATTTATATTACATCTTATATATAAAATATATATATATATATATATATATATATATATATATATATATATATATATATATATATATATATATATATGTGTGTGTGTGTGTGTGTGTATGTGTGTGTAAATAACAGGTTTAAGAGTGTAGAAAGCGTCATATGTAGAATTTATAAGAGTGTATATATATATATATATATATATATGGTGGCTTAGTGGTTTAGCATGTTGGCTTAGTGGCTTAGCATGTTCTCCTCTCAGCACTAGGGATTCCCTGTTCGAATCCCCATCTGGGTGGAGTTTCCATGTTCTCCCCGTGTCCGCGTGGGTTTCCTCCGGGTTCTCCGGTTTCCTCCCACAGTCCAAAAACATGGATCAAGTCAATTGAGTTCTCCAAATTGCCCCATATAGAGTGTGTCTGTGTGAGTGAGTGTGTGCCCAGCGATAGATTGCCCCCCTGTCCTGGGTGTATCTGCCCAGCGCCCGAAACGTTCTCCCCTGGATGAACATGGAGACCCCCCCCCAGCGACCCTAATAGAGGATAAAGCGGGAGATAATGAATTAATGAATGAATTATCAGTTTTTAATAATGATAACAACCTGCAATCCATGCGAATTGTTTTAGTTTGACATGCAACAACCACAGAGAGATGTTCGGTGGAACCCTGTTCCTTAACTTTGGTTCCCAGCCCGAGAGACCATGAGAACCCGCAGCTCAGCCCAGAGAACCGGAGAGCCGCTTTGTTCCAGAGCAGCTGTCGCTGTGGAACAGAACCTGAGCTCCGTTCTGCTTTGTGGAACCCAATTTGAACAAAAGAACAGACTGGTCTTAAAAAGCCCGGCTTATTGTTCTTATAACAGAGAACAGCATGTCCTGCAGAACACACACAGACGGACTACAGTCTGGAACTACAAAGTCCATCTTTACGGTAAGTGGAACGTAAACGAGGTGTGTCCAAACTTTTAACTGATACTGAATAACTCACACTCCATAATTTATTCCCTTAAATAATTGTTTTTTGTTTGACTCATTTAACGAGCACTAGCATTTTACACAAACAAGTTAACTGAATGTTAAATGACAGCTTTATAACTACATAAATCAAAACAGGTCACGTGTTTTATTAATTAATTGTGGGTGTTAATGTTATCAAGCATGTGTAATCTTCACTGAAATAAAAATGAAGAAACCACAAAATGTATTATTGCACTTTAAAGGATTTAAATAATAATATAATAATAATAATAATAATAATAATAATATTTCCCCTGAGAGGTTTGACCACTAGATGGCTCTCTATCACCAACTATTCAGCTTCATTCTCTCACTCCTGCTTCACTCACTCCTGCTTCTGCTCAGACTGAAACGGAATGAAACATTAAATGTCTAAGTGTTGGCAGTGTGTTGTGATGTCATTATTATAACGTAGTGTGTTGTGATGTCACTATTATAAGGGAGTGTGTTGTGATGTCACTATTATAAGGGAGTGTGTTCTGATGTCACTATTATTAAGTGACTCATAAGTGACTATTATAAGGCAGTGTGTTGTGATGTCACTGTTAGAAGGCAGTGTGTTATGATGTCACTATTATAAGTGACTATTATAAGGCAGTGCGTTGTGATGTCACTATTATAAGTGACTATTATAAGGCAGTGCGTTGTGATGTCACTATTAGAAGGCAGTGTGTTGTGATGTCACTATTATAAGTGACTATTATAAGGCAGTGTGTTGTGATGTCACTATTATAAGTGACTATTATAAGGCAGTGCGTTGTGATGTCACTATTAGAAGGCAGTGTGTTTGGATGTCACTATTAGAAGGCAGTGTGTTGTGATGTCACTATTAGAAGGCAGTGTGTTGTGATGTCACTGTTAGAAGGCAGTGTGTTGTGATGTCACTGTTAGAAGGCAGTGTGTTGTGATGTCACTATTATAAGGCAGTGTGTTGTGATGTCACTATTATAAGGCAGTGTGTTGTGATGTCACTATTAGAAGGCAGTGTGTTGTGATGTCACTATTAGAAGGCAGTGTGTTGTGATGTCACTATTAGAAGGCAGTGTGTTCTGATGTCACTATTATTAAGTGACTCATAAGTGACTATTATAAGGCAGTGTGTTGTGATGTCACTGTTAGAAGGCAGTGTGTTGTGATGTCACTGTTAGAAGGCAGTGTGTTGTGATGTCACTATTATAAGTGACTATTATAAGGCAGTGCGTTGTGATGTCACTATTATAAGGCAGTGTGTTGTGATGTCACTATTAGAAGGCAGTGTGTTGTGATGTCACTATTAGAAGGCAGTGTGTTGTGATGTCACTGTTAGAAGGCAGTGTGCTGTGATGTCACTGTTAGAAGGCAGTGTGTTGTGATGTCACTATTATAAGGCAGTGTGTTGTGATGTCACTATTATTAAGTGACTCATAAGTGACTATTAGAAGGCAGTGTGTTGTGATGTCACTGTTAGAAGGCAGTGTGTTGTGATGTCACTATTATAAGGCAGTGTGTTGTGATGTCACTATTAGAAGGCAGTGTGTTGTGATGTCACAGTTAGAAGGCAGTGTGCTGTGATGTCACTGTTAGAAGGCAGTGTGTTGTGATGTCACTATTATAAGGCAGTGTGTTGTGATGTCACTATTAGAAGGCAGTGTGTTGTGATGTCACTGTTAGAAGGCAGTGTGTTGTGATGTCACTATCAGAAGGCAGTGTGTTGTGATGTCACTATTAGAAGGCAGTGTGCTGTGATGTCACTGTTAGAAGGCAGTGTGTTGTGATGTCACTGTTAGAAGGCAGTGTGTTGTGATGTCACTATTAGAAGGCAGTGTGCTGTGATGTCACTGTTAGAAGGCAGTGTGTTGTGATGTCACTGTTAGAAGGCAGTGTGTTGTGATGTCACTGTTAGAAGGCAGTGTGTTGTGATGTCACTATTAGAAGGCAGTGTGTTGTGATGTCACTGTTAGAAGGCAGTGCGTTGTGATGTCACTGTTAGAAGGCAGTGTGTTGTGATGTCACTGTTAGAAGGCAGTGTGTTGTGATGTCACTATTAGAAGGCAGTGTGTTGTGATGTCACTATTAGAAGGCAGTGTGTTGTGATGTCACTATTAGAAGGCAGTGTGTTGTGATGTCACTATTAGAAGGCAGTGTGTTGTGATGTCACTATTATAAGGCAGTGTGTTGTGATGTCACTA
>JAFMOC010000724.1:0-15000 GCA_019802505.1 Corydoras sp. C115
AGTCAATATTTGCCTAGAAAATGAACTTTATCCCCAAAACACATTTCAACTTACATTTGCATTTACATTTGGTCATTTATTGGACGCTTTTATCCAAAGCGACTTACAAGGTGAGCACAGGGTTAAACACAACAACCCTGGAGCAATGAGGTTTAAGGGTCTTGCTCAAGGACCCACATTGGTAACTTCAGGGGATCTGGGATTTGAACCCCCAACCTTCAGATTGATAGTCCAACTTCATTGCAGCTCTGCCTTAAAAGGAGCAGCTAACATGGTTTCAGTGATTGCTCCATTAACACAGGTGTGGGTGTTGATGAGGACAGGGCTGGACATCAATCTGTCATGATTAAGTAAGAATGACACCACTGGACACTTTAAAAGGAGGCTGGTGCTTGGCATCATTGTTTCTCTTCTGTTAACCATGGTTATCTCTAAAGAAACACGTGCAGTTATCATTGCACTGCACAAAAATGGCCTAACAGGGAAGAGTATCGCAGCTAGAAAGATTGCACCTCCGTCAACAATCTATCGCATCATCAAGAACTTCAAGGAGAGAGGTTCCATTGTTGCCAAAAAGGCTCCAGGGCGCCCAAGAAAGACCAGCAAGCGCCAGCACCATCTCTTAAAAGTGTTTCAGCTGCGGGATCGGGCTACCAGCAGTGCAGAGCTTGCTCAGGAATGGCAGCAGGCATTGGACTCTTGGAGCAAGGCCTGGTCTCAAGGAGGGCAGCAAAGAAGCCACTTCTCTCCAGAAAAAACATCAGGGACAGACTGATATTCTGCAAAAGGTACAGGGAGTGGACTGCTGAGGACTGGGGTAAAGTCATTTTCGCTGATGAATCCCCTTTCCGATTGTTTGGGACATCTGGAAAACAGCTTATTCGGAGAAGACGAGGTGAGCGCTACCACCAGTCTTGTCTCATGCCAACTGTAAAGCATCCTGAAACCATTCATGTGTGGGGTTGCTTCTCAGCCAAGGGAATCGGCTTTCTCACAGTCTTGCCTAAAAACACAGCCATGAATAAAGAATGGTACCAGAATGTCCTCCGAGAGCAACTTCTCCCAACCATCCAAGAGCAGTTTGGTGATCAACAATGCCTTTTCCAGCATGATGGAGCACCTTGCCTTAAAGCAAAGGTGATAACTACATGGCTCAGTCAACAAAACATAGAGATTTTGGGTCCATGGCCTGGAAACTCCCCAGATCTTAATCTCATTTTAAGAGAACTTGTGGTCAATCATCAAGAGACGGGTGGACAAACAAAAACCTACACATTCTGACAAAATGCAAGCATTGATTGTGCAAGAATGGACTGCTATCAGTCAGCATTTAGTCCAGAAGTTGATTGAGAGCATGCAGGGAGAATTGCAGAGGTCCTGAAGAAGAAGGGTCAACACTGCAAATATTGACTTGCTGCATTAACTCATTCTAACGGTCAATAAAAGCTTTTGTTACTCATAATATGATTGCAATTATATTTCTGTATGTGATAAAAACATCTGACAAACATAAAAACCAGAGGGCAGCAGATCATGTAAAAATATAATATTTGTGAAAACTTTTGGCCATGACTGTACATGGTGGGGTTGTGGTTCTGCATGGTGGGGTACTGGTTCCACATAAGGCATCTGTGGTTCTTCATGGTGGGGTAGTAGATCTACATGGTGGGGTACTGGTTTCACATTGAGTGGGGTAGTGGTCCTACATAAGGTATCTGTGGTTCTACATGGAGGAGTAGAGGTTCTACATGGTGGGTTAGTGGTTCTACAGTGTGGAGTAGTGGTTCTACAGTGTGGGGGTGGTTCTTCATGGTGTAATAATGTTCTAATGATGTGGCATTGGTTATACGGGGCGTGACACCTGAGGATTGATGTTAACTCGTGAAAACGTCGTAGGTTTAGTTCAAATAGTGGAGAACATTTTGGAGATGAGCCGTCGGGTTGCGGGTTCTTTAGGAGCTCTGGTTCTCCATGTGGAGGGTTCTGCCGAGTCAGCGTTGGCACGTTCTCAATGGTTCCACAAAGGAAGGCCCGGTGTTCTCCACCACACAAGAGATACTAATAACGCACGGTCTGATGACCTTGACTGACACACACAGGGTTCTGATCTCGAACCCTTCACCGACGGCCTGAGAGCTGGACCCCCCCCCCCCCACACCCACACACACACACACACACACACACACACACACACACACACACACACACGTCAAAGCTACATCGTGAGGACCTGACGGCGAGTGGGCCCGTCCCGGTCCCCGCTGATCGTCTCACCTCTGGACGATTTCACAAGCGTCTCGTTTGGTGAATTGGGACTTCGATGCGTCCAGCTGACTCTGAAACCACAGGAGCTTGTCACCTGTAACGAGAGAACGAGAGTTAAGGAACTCACGACATGCGCCGCCAACAGGAACACCAAGGTCATGTAAAGGTGCTGGAGGGACTGTTTCAGACATTCAGCTAGACGGGGTCAGGAACCGGTGAGTGGACCCACAGCTGAGGACACCCTGCAGACGGACGGACGGGACACGCCTCTGAACCTCCTCTGACAGCAACTTTGGAACCGCCTTCCAGTTTCGATAGAAATAAATTACTTCACCTTGATGTTCGTTCCTACTTTGGATTTTTTTCCTAATAATATTAATATAATATAATAATAATATAGTGGCACGGTGGCTTAGTGGTTTAGCATGTTCTCCTCTCAGCGCTGGGGATTCCCGGTCCAAATCCCCATCTGGGTGGAGTTTCCATGTTCTCCCCGTGTCCGCGTGGGTTTCCTCCGGGTTCTTCGGTTTCCTCCCACAGTTCAAAGACATGGATCAGGTCAATTGAGTTCTCCAAATTGCCCCATATAGAGTGTGTCTGTGTGAGTGTGTTCAGTGATAGATTGCCGTCCTGTCCTGGGTGTATCTGTCCAGCGCCTGAAACGTTCTCCCCTGGATGGGCATGGGGAACTTTTGGTTCAAATTAAACAGAACGGGTGAATTAAACAACTTTAAAATGACAGAAAGATGTGAAAGACTTACTGATTAGATTTAACCGCAGAGCCTTTTCACCTTTACACCTGAAAAAAAGAAAAACATCACAACAGGATTCATTCATTCATTCATTATCTCCCGCTTTATCCTCTATTAGGGTCGCGGTGAGGTTCCCCATGCCCATCCAGGGGAGAACGTCTCAGGCGCTGGGCAGATACACCCAGGACAGGTCGCCAATCCATCGCTGGGCACACACTCACTCTCACACACACACACACTCTATATGGGGCAATTTGGAGAACTCAATTGACTTGATCCATGTTTTTTGGACTGTGGGAGGAAACCGGAGAACCCGGAGGAAACCCACACGGACACGGGGAGAACATGGAAACTCCACCCAGATGGGGATTCGAACCGGGAACCCCTAGCGCTGAGAGGAGAACATGCCAACCACTAAGCCACCGTGCCGCCCCAACAGGATTTATTTATAAATATATTTATTTATCATTAATAATCTGATCCTCCACCTCGTCATCTAGTCCACTTTATAAAGAGAACGCCGATCGCTGAGTAACAGGATTCCGCTTTCTCTAACCATCACACTGCCCTCTAGTGTTCAAATTCCAGAAGACAGTTTGTAAACAGTGTAACAGGTTTAGTGCTGATCTCTGATTTATTCCTCTATTAGGGTCGCGGGGTGGGGGTTCCCCATGCCCACCCAGGGGCGCCGGGCAGATAAACCCAGGACAGGGGGGGCAATCTATCACTGAACACACACTCACTCCACCCAGATCGGGATTCGAACCAGGATCACCAGCTGAGAGGAGAACATGCCAAACAGTACTCCACTGTGCCAACCATGTATGTTCATCCATTATCTTCTGCTTTATCTCTACTGGGGTCGCGGAGGGTGGGTTCCCCATGCCCACCCAGGGGAGAACGTTTCAGGCGCTGGGCAGATACACCCAGGACAGGGGGGCAATCTAACACTGGGCACACTATATGGGGCAATTTGGAGAATTCACTTGACCTTGATCCATGTTTTTGGACTGTGGGAGGAAACCGGAGAACCCGGAGGAAACCCAAGTGGACACGGGGAGGACATGAGAACTCCACCCAGATGGGGATTCGAAACCGGAATCTCCAGCGCCGAGAGGAGAACATGCTAAACCACCCAGAGTCAACCCCAATCTGTATTGTGTGTCTGTGAGTCGCTGTGTGTTGGGGTTCTTCACCTCAGTTTACGTTCCTGTCTGACCGCCTCTCTGTTCAGCTGTTCCGCCCGGCGGCTGTACGGATGAATCACCTTCCTCTCCACCGCCTTCTTCCCACGGCCCGCCTTCACTGCTTTGGGCTGGAACACAAACACAGAGTTCTGTTAGGTTCCACGTTCTGTTAGGTTCACGTTCTGTTAGGTTCCACGTTCTGTTAGGTTCCATGTTGTGTTAGGTTCCACGTTGTGTTAGGTTTCACGTTGTGTTAGGTTCCACGTTCTGTTAGTTTCCATGTTGTTAGGTTCACATTCTGTTAGGTTCCACGTTCTGTTAAGTTCCCGTTGTTAGGTTCACGTTCTGTTAGGTTCCACATTCTGTTAAGTTCCACGTTCTGTTAAGTTCCACGTTCTGTTAGGTTCCACGTTCTGTTAGGTTCCATGTTGTTAGGTTCACGTTCTGTTAGGTTCCACGTTCTGTTAAGTTCATGTTGTTAGGTTCACGTTCTGTTAGGTTCCACGTTCTGTTAGGTTCCACGTTCTGTTAGGTTCCACATTTGTTAAGTTCACGTTCTGTTAGGTTCCACGTTCTGTCAGGTTCCACATTCTGTCAGGTTCCACATTCTGTTAGGTTCCACGTTCTGTCAGGTTCCACGTTCTGTCAGGTTCCACATTCTGTCAGGTTCCACGTTGTTAGGTTCCACATTGTTAGGTTCCACATTGTTAGGTTCCACATTGTTAGGTTCCACGTTCTGTTAGGTTCCACGTTCTGTTAGGTTCTACGTTCTGTTAGGTTTCACGTTGTTAGTTTCACGTTCTGTTAGGTTCACGTTCTGTTAGGTTCACGTTCTGTTAGGTTCCACATTCTGTCAGGTTCCACATTCTGTCAGGTTCCACGTTGTTAGGTTCCACATTGTTAGGTTCCACATTGTTAGGTTCCACGTTCTGTAAGGTTCCACGTTCTGTTAGGTTCCACGTTCTGTTAGGTTCTACGTTCTGTTAGGTTCCACGTTGTTAGTTTCACGTTCTGTTAGGTTCACGTTCTGTTAGGTTCCACGTTCTGTTAGGTTCACGTTCTGTTAGGTTCCACGTTCTGTTGGGTTCCACGTTCTGTTCCCCATGCCCATCCATGGGAAAACGTTTTGGGCGCTGGGCAGATACACCCAGGACAGGGGGGCAATCTATCGCTGAACACACACTCACACACACACTCTATATGGGGCAATTTGGAGAACTCAATTGACTTGTTCCATGTTTTTGGACTGTGGGAGGAAACCGGAGAACCCGGAGGAAACACACGCGGACACGGGGAGAACATGCAAACTCCACCCAGATTGGGATTCGAACCTGGAATCCCTAGCGCTGAGAGGAGAACATGCTAAACCACTAAGCCACCGTGCCGCCCCTTGTTATTATTATTATTATGTGATTATTGCGGGTACATCTATATGAAACATTACGGTACAGATTATTATTATTGTTATTATTGTTATTATTATTATCTGATTATTGAGGGTACATCTATATGAAACATTACGGTAGAGATTATATAAAGTAAACAGCTTTACCATCTCTGTCTGTCTCCTTACGGCACGACCACGTGTTGTTTGGGGGACAGTATTCTGAGTAACACATCGAGCCCGCGGACGATGGTTCCTCCTGCGAGGAACTGATTTGCGGATGAAATTAAAACGAGTTTTAAGTTTATTTATCACAAATAAGACCCGTTGTCATGGTTACACTTAAATAAACGTTCATTAGTAATATAAACTGTATTACCTTACCTTCAGTTTGGGGGGAAAATGTATATGTAAATATATGTGGTGGCTTAGTGGTTTAGCATGTTCTCCTCTCAGCGCTAGGGATTCCCGGTTCGAATCCCCATCTGGGTGGAGTTTCCATGATCTCCCCGTGTCTGCGTGGGTTTCCTCCGAGTTCTCCGATTTCCTCCCACAGTCCAAAAACATGGATCAAGTTCAATTGAGTTCTCCAAATTGCCCCATATAGAGTGTGTGTGAGTGAGTGTGTTCAGTGGTAGATTGCCCCCCCCCTCCCGTCCTAGGTGTATCTGCCCAGTGCCCGAAATGTTCTCCTCTGGATGGGTATGGGGAACCCACCCGCGACCCTAATAGAGGATAAAGCGGAAGATAATGAATGAATGAATGAAAATATCCCCTAAACCCAGGACATGGTGCAAATCTATTGCTGGGCACACACTCTATGGGGCAATTTAGAGCATTCAAGTCACCTTGAATCCAAATATATATGAAAACTTTTTTTAATTGCTATTTTTTTATATTTACATTTTCATATACGGGCGGCACGGTGACTTAGTGGTTAGCACGTTCGCCTCTCAGCGCCAGGGATTCCCGGTTCGAATCCCCATCTGGGTGGAGTTTCCATGTTCTCCCCGTGTCCGTGTGGGTTTCCTCCGGGTTCTCCGGTTTCCTCCCACAGTCCAAAAACATGGATCAAGTTAATTGAATTCTCTAAATTGCCCCATATAGAGTGTGTTTGAGTGTGTGTGTGAGTGAGTGTGTGCCCAGCGATGGATTGGCGCCCTGTCCTGGGTCTATCTGCCCAGCGCCCGAGACGTTCTCCCCTGGATGGGCATGGGGAACCCCACCGCGACCCTAATAGAGGATAAAGCGGGAGATAATGAACATTTGTGAACAGAATGAACATTTTCATATACGCTGCTATTTATGTTAATTTATTTGATCATTATTCTTTCTTTTTTTTCTAACATAATATTAAATATAAAAAAAAAAAAATTCTATCAATTTGAGGGCATTTCATGTACCATGTTACATAACTGACAATAAAGTCTCCTTAAATCCTTGAATTTTATTATTATTATTATTATTATTATTATTATCAATATTATGGCGGCACGGTGGCTTAGTGGTTTAGCATGTTCTCCTCTCAGCGCTAGGGATTCCCGGTTCGAATCTCCATCTGGGTGGAGTTTCCATGTTCTCCCCGTGTCTGCGTGGGTTTCCTCCGGGTTCTCCGGTTTCCTCCCACAGTCCAAAAACATGGATCAAGTCAATTGAGTTCTCCAAATTGCCCCATATAGAGTGTGTTTCAGTGAATGAGTGTGTGCCCAGCGATAGATTGGTGTCCTGTCCTGGGTGTATCTGCCCAGCGCCCGAGACGTTCTCCCCTGGATGGGCATGGGGAGCCCCACCGCGACCCTAATAGAGGATAAAGCGGGAGATAATGAATGAATGAATGAATGAATTATTATTATTATTATTAGCATCAATAGTATGATTATGCCCTCTGCTGCCATCTGGCGGCAAAGGAAATTCAGTGAAACCCCGACAGTCAGCAGCTCGGTTATACTGCCCTCTTGTGTCAGATCACCAGAACGCAGTCAGCGGCAGTCCATCATGGCGTCCTCGATGAGCGGGATGTTCCCGGGTCCGCAGCAGCAGCAGCAGCCTCCACCTCCGCCTCCACCACCGCAGCAGCAGCAGCAGCAGCAGCAGCAGGCCCCCGGGTCTCACCCGCCTCCGGGCTCCGGGCTGCCGGGCCCCAGAGCCGCGGGGACCACGCTGGTGGACGAGCTGGAGGCTTCCTTCGAGGTTCGGTTAGCTTAGCACGTTAGCTGGAACTCTACTTAAATAAAAAACACGAATTAAAAACTAAAAACAGACCAATAAAGTTAATTTATGCTAATTAGACTCTGTTTTATGACGTAAACGTGTTAAAAAAGTGGTATATAGTGATATTTTTAAACGTTTACGCGTCATTGTAATTACTATAACCGCTGGGAACAATTAAATTAAAACGGCAAATGTGAATATAAATTTAATTAAAGTAATTAAATTAATTGAAACGTCATTTTATGAGGTACACGTCTTTTCTTTTTAGGTTTTTTGTTTGTATTGTGTATTAATTCGCTTCTGTTGATCATACAGATGGGATTTGTAGTCCTACAGCTCCGTTTTGTAGTCCATCTGTTGGTCTGTGAACGCTGTGAGACCGTTCGCTGCCACCAGAGGGTGCTATTAGGGTGTTGTGTTGTTGCAGATGGGTCAGTCTCAGTGTGTGTGTGTGTTACAGGCGTGTTTCGCGTCGTTAGTGAGTCAGGATTACGTGAACGGTACAGATCAGGAGGAGATCCGGACAGGTGAGTGTTCTGAGGGGACAGGGGGGCAATCTATCACACTCTCTCACACAGACACTCTATATGGGGCAATTTGGAGATTTCAATTGACCTTGATCCACGTTTTTTGGACTGTGGGAGGAAACCGGAGAACCCGGAGGAAACCCACGTGGACACGGGGAGAACATGCAAATTCCACCCAGATTGGGATTCGAACTGGGAATCCCTAGTGCTGAGAGGAGAACATGCTAAACTACTAAGCCACTGTGCCGCCAGTGTTCTGTTATCCATCCATCCATTATATTCCGCTTTATCCTCTTTGAGGGTCAGGGGGGCGGGGGAACGTTTAGGGCACTGGGCAGATAGACCCAGGACAGGGGGGCAATCTATCACTGAACACCCACTCACTCACACAGACACACTCTATATGGGGCAATTTGGAGAACTCAATTGACTTGATCCATGTTTTTGGACTGTGGGAGGAAACCGGAGAACCCGGAGGAAACCCATGTGGACACGGGGAGAACATGCAAATTCCACCCAGATGGGGATTCGAACCTGGAATCCCTAATGCTGGGAGGAGAACATGCTAAGCCACTGTGCCGCCAGTGTTCTGTTATCCATCCATTATCATCCGCTTTATCCTCTTTGAGGGTTCCCCATGCCCATCCAGGGGAGAACGATTCGGGCGCTGGGCAGATACACCCAGGACAGGGGGGCAATCTATCACTGGGCACACACTCACTCACACTCTATATGGGGCAATTTGGAGCATTCAATTCACCTTGATCCACGTTTTTTTGGACTGTGGGAGGAAACCGGAGAACCCGGAGGAAACCCACGCAGACACGGGGAGAACATGGAAACTCCACCCAGATGGGGATTCGAACCGGGAATCCCTAGTGCTGAGAGGAGAACATGCCAAACGCTAATCCACCGTGCCGCCAGTGTTTTTTTTTTTATACGTTCTCATAATGCCATTTGTAAACACAGGGTGACTTTTTTTTGTGTGTGTGTGTGTGTGTGTGTGTGTGTGTGTATGTATGTGTGTGTGTGTGTGTGTGTGTGTGTGTTAAAGGTGTAGATCAGTGTATTCAGAAGTTCCTGGACGTAGCTCGACAGACCGAGTGTTTCTTCCTGCAGAAGAGGCTTCAGCTGTCGGTGCAGAAACCGGAGCAGGTGGAGAAAGAGGTGGGCGTCGACCTTCACACCCATTATTTAAACTGCGGGGACGGGGGCTGATGTGTGTATATATATATATATTAGGGGTGAGCTGCAATATTCGCTGATTTGACGATTCGATTCGGAGAACCGTAGTCGACTATGAACCTCATAGTCGAATGTACCATTTTGACCACATGGGGGTGTCCATGGCTGCTGCTAAGCATTAGTTTTTACATGAAATGTCTTTGTTTTCGTTATATATATAGCCTTTTGTCAAATAAAATCATCCTAATTTCTGTTAATATATTTTTTTTAATGTTGTGTGCGCTTTAACAATAGGCTACACATTAATAAAAACCACGCTTATAGCGCCATCTTGTGGTGAAATTTTAACTGATTCGACGATCAGTCGACTATAGGGAAAATCTGACCAATCAGATTCGACTATGAAAATCCTTAGTTGAAGACACCCCTAATATATTATGTATAAATGCCCCATACCGTATATCTGTGTGTATGTGTATATCTTCTGCTTTGTCCTCTATTGGGGAGGGGGGGGGGTTCCCCATGCCCATCCAGGGGAGAACGTTTCGGGCGCTGGGCAGATACACCCAGGACGGAGGGGCAATCTATCACTCAACACATACTCACTCACACAGACACACTCTATATGGGGCAATTTTGAGAACTCAATTGGCTTGATCCATGTTTTTGGACTGTGGGAGGAAACCGGAGAACCCGGAGGAAACCCACGGGGAGAACATGCAAACTCCACCCAGATGGGGATTTGAAGCGGGAATCCCTAGCGCTGAGAGGAGAACATGCCAAACACTAAGCCACCGTGATCCCTGTGTGAGTGAGTGTGTGTCAAGTGATAGATTGCCCCCATGTCCTTTCCTGGGTGTATCTGCCCGTTGCCCCAAACAAA
The DNA here is from genome assembly GCA_019802505.1 of Corydoras sp. C115. Taxonomy (NCBI): domain Eukaryota; kingdom Metazoa; phylum Chordata; class Actinopteri; order Siluriformes; family Callichthyidae; genus Corydoras; species Corydoras sp. C115. Next base: position 10,395 of record JAFMOC010000724.1, read on the forward strand.
TGTTCTCCGCTGGATGGGCATGGGGAACCCCCTTCCCCCCCCCGCAGCCCTAGTAGAGGATAAAGACAAAGATTATGGATGAATGGATTCCTCCAGGTTCTCTGGTTTCCTCCCACAGTCCAGAAAGTCCAGAAACATGGATTCAAGGTAAGTTGGCTGCGCTAAATTGCCCCCAATCTAAATCTATTAATTCATTGTCTTTCATAATTTTATAATTCATTGGTGCAATATAGAGCAGCCAATTCACCTTGAATCAATGTTTTTGGACTGGGGGAGTAAACCCACACAGGCACAGGGAGAACATGCCGACTCCACCCAAATCGGGATTCGAACCTGGGTCCCCAGCGCTGAGAGGAGAACATGCTAAACACTACGCCTCCTTGCCCCCCCCATCTGAACTGTCCCAACATAACGTGTGTGTTACTTATAGCAACATCGTGATTGGTCCCTACCTTGTGGGAGGATTGAGAGCACAGTGGCTCCTCCCAGTGTCCAGACTCGGTTAGTGCAGCTGCATCAGGATTGGATTGACAGGTTGCCCCCCCCCCCCTCCCATCTTTTTTTTCCCTTTAATTATTTTGGTATAGAGCGCACATGCTCCATGAGGTGAACATCTGTACGGGAGTGTGGCAGTAAGAACAGCGCCACCCGAGGTTGTCCCAGGGTAATTAATTTATTAATGAGCTTCATTTTAATGATCTTCTGACCCAGGACGTGTCCGAGCTGAGGAATGAGCTCCAGAGGAAGGAGATGCTGATCCACAAACATCTCACCAAGATCCAGCACTGGCAGCAGGTTCTGGAGGACATCAGCGTCCAGCAGAAGAAGCCGACGGAGGGCCCTCAGGGGCCGCTGGCCTTCCTGGAACAGGCCTCGGCCAGCCTGCCCGCTGCTGCCAAACCCAACTGAAGCCTGCCAGCCTTAATCCCGCTCTAATCCCTCTCTAATCCCGTGTGTGCAGACTCTTTATTGAGACGAGGATTCTTCAGTTCTGATGAGGAGGCTGCGTCTCGTTTGCATTAATTAAGCACCGGCTCAGATTAACAGAGCGACCCAGCACTAAGGACCAGATGTTTATACATCAAAAAAGACCTGTTCTCTGAGATTAACACGGTAATCTGGACTGCAGATAAAGCTTAACTTGTGAATCAGGTGATGCGTAATCTGTACCGTGGATAATGATGCGTAATCCCTACCACAGATGATGCGTAATCCCTACCGCGGGTGATGCGTAATCCGTACAATGAATATGTAATCTGTATCCCAGGTGATGCGTAATCCGTACCGCAGATGATTTAATGATGTGTAATCTGTATCCCAGGTGATGCGTAATCCCTAACACAGATGATGCGTAATCCCTAACACAGATGATGCGTAATCCCTAACACAGATGATGCGTAATCCGTACCGCAGATGATTTGTAATCTGTATCCCAGGTGATGCGTAATCCCTACCGTGGATGATGCGTAATCCGTACCATGAATGATTTGTTATCTGTATCCCAGGTGATGCGTAATCCATACCATGAATGATATCTAATCTGTGCCCCAGGTGATGCATTATCCGTACTGTGGATGATGATGCATAATCTATGTCGCAGGTGATGCATAATCCCTACCGCGGATGGTGATGCGTAATCTGTATCCCAGGTGATGCGTAATCTGTATCCCAGGTGATGCGTAATCCCTACCACAGATGATGCGTAATCTGTATCCCAGGTGATGCGTAATCCCTACCACAGATGATGCGTAATCTGTATCCCAGGTGATGCGTAATCTGTATCCCAGGTGATGCGTAATCTCTTCCCCAGATGATGCGTAATCTCTTCCCCAGATGATGCGTAATCTCTACCCCAGATGATGCGTAATCTGTATCCCAGATGATGCGTAATCCGTATCCCAGGTGATGCGTAATCCCTACCCCAGGTGATGCGTAATCTCTACCACAGGTGATGCGTAATCTGTATCCCAGGTGATGCGTAATCTCTACCCCAGATGATGCGTAATCTGTATCCCAGATGATGCGTAATCTGTATCCCAGGTGATGCGTAATCTGTATCCCAGGTGATGCGTAATCCCTACCCCAGGTGATGTGTAATCTCTACCACAGATGATGCGTAATCTGTATCCCAGGTGATGCGTAATCTGTATCCCAGGTGATGCGTAATCTCTACCCCAGATGATGCGTAATCTGTATCCCAGGTGATGCGTAATCTGTATCCCAGGTGATGCGTAATCCCTACCCCAGGTGATGCGTAATCTCTACCACAGATGATGCGTAATCCCTACCGCGGATGGTGATCCGTAATCCACGCCATGAATATGTAATCTGTATCCCAGATGATTTGTAATCTGTATCCCAGGTGATGCGTAATCCCTACCACAGATGATGCGTAATCTGTATCCCAGGTGATGCGTAATCTCTACCACAGATGATGCGTAATCCCTACCGCGGATGGTGATCCGTAATTCACGCCATGAATATGTAATCTGTATCCCAGATGATGCGTAATCTGTATCCCAGGTGATTTGTAATCTGTATCCCAGGTGATGCGTAATCCCTACCACAGATGATGCGTAATCTGTATCCCAGGTGATGCGTAATCCCTACCACAGATGATGCGTAATCCCTACCACAGATGATGCGTAATCCCTACCACAGATGATGCGTAATCCCTACCCCAGGTAATGCGTAATCTCTACCGCAGGTGATGCGTAATCCCTACCGCGGATGGTGATCCGTAATCCACACCATGACTGATATGTAATCTGTACCCCAGGTGATGCGTAATCCGTACTGTGGATGATGATGTTGCATAATCTGTGCCACAGGTGATGCGTAATCCCTACCGCGGATGGTGTACCTCATCTGATAAATTACCGAACATCACGCAGATTAAGTGTCTGGAGTTCAGAGGATGGAGTTAATCTGTCGTTTGTAAGAAATAAAAAACTTTTGTATTTTCTGTAATCCGTCACCGTGTGGGATTAAGAAAAACACCAGGGATTAAACCGGACCTGATAACCGGCGTTCCACCCGTCCTGAACCGCTGAGAGGGATAGGCTCTAAATATGTGTGTGTGGGGGGTGGGGGGGTGTTCCACATGTTCATCCAGAAGAGAACGTTTCAGGTGCTGGGTGGGTACATCCAGGAGGGGGCGCCAATCTGTTACTGTGTACACAGTGATGGGGCAGTGGATTCTGTGGGAGGAAACCGGAGAACCCGGAGGAAACCAACGCGGACATGGGGAGAACATGCAAACTCCGCCCAGATTGGGATTCGGACTGGGAATCCCCAGTGCTGAGAGGAGAACATGCCAAACCACTGCTAGAATAATAATCAGAAGCTGTGAAACAATATGAATAAAGCTCGTTAATTCAACGTTCTGATGCAATCTTCACCGGTTTGGTCGCTCCGAGGTCCGGTTCCGCCGGTGAGATTTGGTAGGTTCTCATTCTCAATGCGACGGGGTTGGGGATACGCCCCGGTCAAAGGGGTCAAATGAGGTCACGTTCGGTCGGTACTCAGTGAAGCAATCGGACATACGGCTTTTTAATCTGTAAATTAAATGAAATTTAATATATATGTAGTGCTTTGGCATGTTCTCCTCTCAGCGCTAGGGATTCTCAGTCCCAATCTGGGTGGAGTTCCCATGTTCTCCCTGTGTCCGCGTGGGTTTCCTCCGGGTTCTCTGGTTTCCTCCTACAGTCCAAAAAACATGGCTCAAGGTCAATTGAATTCTCCAAATTGCCCCATATAGAGTGTGTGTGTGTGAGTGAGTGTGTCCATTGATAGATTGCCCCCCTGTCCTGGGTGTATCTGCCCAGCGCCCGAAAGGTTCTCCCCTGCATGAGCATGTGGAACACCCCCCCCCCCCCCCCCCCCCCCCACCTGTGACCCTAATAGAGGATAAAGCGGAAGATGATGGATATATATGTATATAGTGGTTGGCATGTTCTCCTCTCAGCACTGGGGATCCAGGTTGGAATCCCGATCTGGGTGGTGTTTGCATGTTCTCCCCGTGTCCGCGTGGGTTTCGGGTCTGTAACTGTGGAACTACAACGTTGTACGTACAACAAGCTGTCTGGCATGTAGAACTGTTAAAGGTCAATATAACAAAATGCTAGCGGTCCTAGTACCGACCCTGTGGAGTGCCATATTTAACCGGAGCAAACACCAGCACCATGCCCCCCCCCCCCCCCCCCCCCCACCTTCGTCAATCCACAGTGTTGACCTGGAACCTAAGGGCTCCTTCAGCCACAGTGTGGTCGAGCGGAACCCGCAGTGTATCCAGCCGTGGTCGATTGTTGTGCCGCGGTGGCGCTGAAGGTTGACGACGGCGTTGCGGACGCATGCAGCACACAACTCTCATCTCAACGTTGGTGCTTCACAAACCCCCCCACCCCACCCCACCCCCCGCATACCCTGCAGACACAAACATGCCTGCGCACCACCACCACCACCATGGAACCCAGACATCACTGTAATGACATCAAACACGAAGCCAATGCAATATTGATGAGGACGGCGGTTACGTAACGCTTATGTAAGCGCTCCAGTTACCGAGCGCGCAGGCCGTTGTGACTCCCCACCGCGGCTCGTGTTC
>JAFMOC010000724.1:25000-70000 GCA_019802505.1 Corydoras sp. C115
TCAGGACGCTGGGGTGAGTGCACTCTCTCTCTCTCTCTCTCTCTCTCTCTCTCTCCTTTCAGCCTCGGGCTTTTCATCTTGCCGACTTCTAAAGAACGCACGCGCTAAAGAACAATAGAAACCGTCACCACCGTCATCATCGTCACCACCGTCACCGTCATCCCGACAATTTAGTTAGTTTAGTAAGTCCGAACCCCGTGTTCAGAGTCCGACATCAACTCTCCACTTCGTGCCGACTCCGGGTTCCCCATGCCCATCCAGGGGAGAACGTTTCGGGCGCTGGGCAGATACACCCAGGACAGGGGGGCAATCTATCGCTGGGCACACACTCACTCACACAGACACGCACGCATACACACTCTATATGGGGCAATTTGTAGAACTCCATTGACTTGATCCATGTTTTTAATCTGAACCCGGAGGAAACCCACGGAGGAACCACGGAGGAAACATGCAAACTCCACCCAGATTGGGATTCGAACCGGGAGAGGAGAACAGGCCAACCACTATGCCACTGTGCCGCCCCTTCACAAATCTGTAAAAATAATAATAATATATGTGATATGCTTATAAAGGGGGGGGGGGTTCCCCATGTCCATACAGGGGAGAACGTTTCGGTCGCCGGGAAGATACACATGGGTCAGGGGGGCAATCTATCACAATCTGTCAGGGGGGCAATCTGTACATGGCTGTCCTACACTGTTGATGCTGAATGAGGATGAGTCCCCCACCGAGCCTCGGTCCTCACAAGGTTTCTTCCTTAAGATATCAACATAACAGGGAGTTTTGTCTTGCCGCTGCCTCTTGGTCTTGCTCTTTGGGGGTTTAAAGGTGTAGAACTCTGTAACGCTGCTTTGTGACAATGTACGGTTGTAAAAAAAACAAAACAAAAAAAAAACGCTTTATAAATAAATTAGTTGAACGTGAACTTGCAATTTAGAGCGTTCACTTCACCTTGAATCCCTGTTTTTTGGACTGCGGGAGAAAAAAAAACCGGGGAACCCGGAGGAAACCTGCAGGAGAATCCAATCTGGAGAGGAGAACATGCCAACCACTGAGCCACCGTGCCGTCCAATCAGGTTTTATGTTCTTTGAGTTTTTCGGAAAATCAAAGTTAATAATATAAGAACCAATATAATAATTGTTATCGTCTGAACAATTATTTACTGAACGGAACCTCCCCCAACCCCCCCCCCCCTCCCCCCTCCGCCCCCTGTGATGTATTAAAAATAAAAATCCATAATTTTTGGTTCCATTTGCGTATTATTAAACGGCTGGCACGCCGGTGTGGTGTTTGGCATGTTCTCCTCTCAGGGCTGGGGATCCAGGTTCGGTAGGGACATGGATAGACATGGGGAACCCCACCGCAACCCTATAGAGGTAATGAGATGAGAGATAACAATGAATAATTCATTCATTCATTCATTATCTCCCGCTTTATCCTTTATTAGGGTCGCGGTGGGGTTCCCCATGCCCATCCAGGGGAGAATGTTTCGGGCGCTGGGCAGATAGACCCAGGACAGGGCGCCAATCCATCGCTGGACACACACTCACTCACACAGACACAATCTATATGGGGCAATTTTTGAGAATTCAATTGACTTGATCCATGTTTTTGGACTGTGGGAGGAAACCGGAGAACCCGGAGGAAACCCAAGCGGACACGGGGAGAACATGGAAACTCCACACAGATGGGGATTCGAACCGGGAATCCCTAGTGCTGAGAGGAGAACATGCCAACCACTAAGCCACCGTGCCGCCACGATGAATAATCTGATTTGAAAAAAAGGTCCTGGTTGTAACTTACAGGTCCACTTCATTTCTGTGTGGAATTGGTATGTTCTCCTTATGTTTTATGAGTTTTTTAAATTTATTTATTTATTTTTTTTATACAGTCTAGAGACTTTCACTCAGGTGTCTTTCTGCACCCGTGTTAGACTGGGTGACCATGTCCTGGGGGGTTTCATGCCCTTCGCCCATTAAGTGCAGGGATAGGCTCTAGGATCTCGCACCAGTTTGAAACAGCCTCTTTAATAAATAAATACATTTTAGAACTACAAAGTCCCAAAAGTGGCCAGTGAGTGTATATTAAACCAATATGGTAATAGAGGGCGTGGCATTATTCTGAATAACCCCCATAAAGAGGTGTTATGAGTCCCGGAGTGTAGTGGAGAACAGCGCCCCCTCTGTACGTGATTTATTCTCAATAATACACAACCTCGAGTGTCTGATTGCTTTAATAAAACTCTTACAAACACACTATAATAAAAAACAAGCTCTGATTCAGAAATGTCTTTATTGAAAGATAAATCATTAATAATCTGATCTTCCACCTCGTCATCTAGTCCACTTTATAAAGAGAACGCCCATCGCTGAGTAACAGGATTCCACTTTCTCTAACCATCACACTGCCATCATGTTTTAAAATAATGTATTGTATATCACACATTTTATATCTCTTTAAATCTGATAGCCGTGACATCGCTAACAATACCCCCCTCTGAGCTTCTCATTGGTATCAGTGTGTGATATACAATACATTACTTTAAATCCTAAAATACAGATTCATATAAACAGAGATCAGCACTAAACCTGTTACACTGTTTACAAACTGTCTTCTGGGATTTGGACACTAGAGGGCAGTGTGATGGTTAGAGAAACTGCAATCCTGTTACTCAGCGATCGGCGTTCACTTTATAAAGTGGACTAGATGACGTGGTGGAGGATCAGATTATTAATGATTTATTATTAATATTAATTATTAATAAATAACACTAATAACACCTTTTTTGATGGTGTTTTATTCAGAATAAAGAGTGTTGGCTTTTTAATCCAGAGGACCTGGATCACAATCTGAGTTCTAGTTCATCCCATACATGTGGAATATGTTCTAATAGGTTGGTTCTGTGTAGAATGTTGATTTCACAGTACCTGTGAGAACGTGCAACATTCCAGATGTTTCAGAAACTTGGTATGAGGTGTGGGCGGCACAGTGGCTTTGTGGTTGGCATGTTCTCCTCTCAGTGCTGGGGATTCCCGGTTCAAATCCCCATCTGGGTGGAGTTTCCATGTTCTCCCCGTGTCTCTGGTTTCCTCCCACAGTCCAAGAAAATGCATCAAGGTGAATTGAGTTCTCCATTTGCCCCATATAGAGTGTGTCTGTGTGAGTGAGTGTGTGTTCAGTGATAGATTGCCCCCCTGGGTGTATCTGCCCACCGCCCGAAACGTTCTCCCCTGGATGGGGATGGGGAACCCCCCAGCCCTATTAGTGGATAAAGTGGAAGATAATTGATGGATGGAAGATATGAGGTGTGTGGTGTGGTGTGGTGTGGTGTGGTGTGGTGTGGTGTGGTGTGTGTGTGTGTGTGTGTGTGTGTGTGTATGTGTGTATGTGTGTATCCACCGTGGTTCCAGGGTCGCTCGGAACTGAATATGAGAATGAGAATATTGGGTTCCGTCGTCAGTGTGAGGATGAGGGTTCATGTTGAACGGGATGGAACGGTGACGCCGTTCGGAACCGAGACGTTCTAAGAGTCGGGTTCCGTTATTAGATCTGTTGTTTGTGGGGTTTAAAGATAACGCTGCGTTCTGATTTACGGGGGTGGGGGGGGGTGCACACGGGATGACTTACTCTCTCTCACCTTCACACTGACACCTCATCTGTTATCATTAGGCACCGAGTCAAACTACTTTTTCCAGTTGCAAGTGTGTGTGTGTGTGTGTGTGTGTGTGTGTGTGTGTGTGTGTGTGTGTGTGTGTGTGTGGTGTGTGTGTGTGTGTGTGTGTGTGTGTGTGAATGTGTGTGTGTGAATGAGAAAGCGAGAGAAAGACAGAGTGGGAGGAGGTGGAATCGAAACCTCTGTGTGTGTGTGTGTGTGTGTGTGTGTGTGTGTGTGTGTGTGTGTGTGTGTGTGTGTGTGTGTGTGTGAGTGAGAAATAGAGAGCGAGAGTGTCCATATACATAGACACACATACAGTGTACATTACGCTCATTACACACACACACACACATGTAGTTTGTATTTACACAATGCATAATACACACACAACTGTACATTTAAAGACAAACACAAACGTGTATAGTACACACATGTGCCTGATCACACACACACACACACACACACACACACAAGGACATAATATGCATACACACTGAAACACACACAGATCACAAAACAGTATGATTATATGCACACACACACACACACACACACACACACATATATAAACACAAGCACAGAGCACATTAAAAAAAAGCACATATATATATATATATATATATATATTTACCATATATATACTATATATATATAATATATATATTATATATATAATTATATATATATATAAACACAAGCACATACAATATGCACACACACATAAATACATATATGGTACATACACACACACATAAACACAAGCACAGTGCACATATAGACACGTGCACACACACTCACACATATACATATAAACACAACCACATACAGTATGCACACACAGACACATACACACACACATATAAACACAAACACACAGACACATATAAACACAAGCACATACAGTATACAGTATGCACACACACACACACACACACACACACACATATATATATAAACACAAACACATACAGTATACAGTATGCACACACACACACACACACACACACATATATATAAACACAAGCACATACAGTATACAGTATGCACACACACACAGACACACACACACACACACACACACACACACATATATATATAAACACAAACACATACAGTATACAGTATGCACACACACACACACACACACACACACACACACACACACACACACACACACACACATACATATATATAAACACAAACACATACAGTATACAGTATGCACACACACACACACACACACACACACACACACATATAAACACAAGCACATACAGTATACAGTATGCACACACACACACACATATAAACACAAGCACATACAGTATACAGTATGCACACACACACACACACACATATAAACACAAGCACATAAAGTATACAGTATGCACACACACACACACACACACACACACACACACACACACATATAAACACAAGCACATACAGTATACAGTATGCACACACACACACACACACACACACACACACACACACACACACACACACACATATAAACACAAGCACATACAGTATACAGTATGCACACACAAACATATATAAACACAAGCACATACAGTATACAGTATGCACACACACACACACACACACACACACATATAAACACAAGCACATACAGTATACAGTATGCACACACACACATATATAAACACAAGCACATACAGTATACAGTACACACACACACACACACACACACATATATATAAACACAAACACATACAGTATACAGTATGCACACACACACACACACACATATAAACACAAGCACATAAAGTATACAGTATGCACACACACACACACACACACACACACACACACACAGACACACAGACACACACAGACAGGCGCGTTGGTGGTCAGAGTGTGGGATTGATGGGATCTTTAAACTGTCTGGATGATAAATCAGATTACGGTGTAATGAAGGAAACTCTGACCTCAGAAAGACACATGACACTGCAGCGCCGCCCAAAAGTTTCACAACTCTGCCAGAGCTTTCAAAATTTTTACGAATTTAGATTCGACTTTGGAAAAAACCTTAGTTTAAAAACAAAACCCCCAGTTTTGTACGGAAAAAATAAAAATATATTTTGATTGGGCCGACCGTGCCCTACAGCCGTGACGTCTCAAAAACCCCCCCCCCCCCTAGCTTTTTCTTGGAAACAGTGGGTGAAAATTTCCAAAACATTATTTAAATCCTAAAATACAGATTCATTAAACAAAATCAGCACTCAACCCGTTTTCAGTTTACAAACTGGGCTTCGGATTTGGGCACTAGAGGGCCCCGGGGTGATGGGGTTAAAAAAAAAAAAAAAGGGGTGGGGGGGGGGGGGGGGGGGGGGGGGGGGGGGGGGGGGGGGGGGGGGGGGGAAACCAATTGGGGTTTTCTCAGTGGTTTCTTGTTTTTTTATTATAGGGGTTTTTTTTTAAATGTTTTTTTTTAAAGCAATTTAGACACTCGAGGTTGTGTATTTTTTTAGAATAAATCACGGTTTAAAAAGGTGGAACTGTACCCAAATACACGCCAGGACTCATAAACCCTCTTTTATGGAGGTTTTTTCAGAATAAGGCCACGCCCTCTTGTAACCCTATGTTTTTTTAATTAAAATTTAATTTTTTTATCACAAAAAAGTTTAAAAAGGGGGGGGGATGAGGATACTGGTGTTGGGGGGGTTGATGGATGGGGAAATTTTGGGTGGGAGAGGATTGGGGCACCCCCCCCTAAATTGGTTTCCAGCCCTGTATGGGAAAAAGTGTTTTATGGGGGTTGATATCATATTGTTATTGTTAATAAAGCCTGATGATGATGATGATGATGATGATGACGTTCCTCCATGTTAACCAGCTCGTTCTCTTCTGTTTCCAGATCAGCTCTGAGGCACAATCGTGAGGTGAGTGAGCCGGGGTGGTTAAATTTTTCTTTTGTGAACGGGGGGAGGGAAAGGGGGAGGGGAAAAAAGAGGAGTGTTTTGTGAAATGGGGGAGGGGGGATGAATAAAATCGGCGTGGTGGAGGTTTATGGTAAAAACAGTGGGTGGGATCGTAAATTGTCGCCCCTTTGCAGTCTGAGACTTTAGCTTTTTAACAAACCTGAAAGTTCTCGGGGGGCCGATCCCCCACGGCCGCCCCCCCCGGCCCCCTTTCCCAGTTCTCCTGTTTTTTCTTTCAAAAAAACTGGGGGTTTTCCCTTCAGGTCCCCGTAGGTTCCACAAAACCCGAAATAAGAACCCCCCAAAACACCACACACACACCCAAACCCTTTTAACAATATTTTATTCTACCATCATATTTATCCATCCAGGGGAAACGTTTTTGGGGGCGGGGCCCGGGTAGACCCCGGACAGAGGGGGAATTTTTCAATGAACAACACTCACTTTAAACAGACCCAAAGCCCATAGGGGCCCAATTTGGGAACTTTAAATTTACCTTGATCCCTGGGGTTTTTTGGGCTGTGGGGGAACCTGGGGAACCCCGAGGAAACCCCCCCGGGGAACCCGGGGAGAACATGGAAAATCCCCCAAACTTTGGGGAAATTTTAACCCGGAATCCTCGCCCCCTGAGAGGAGAAAAAAAAAATGCCCAAAAAACTGAGTCACCCTTTTGGCCCCCCAAAATTTATTTTATTACTTTAATTTTATTCATTCATTGTTGTTATTATAAAAAAGGGGGCCCCTGGCCCTTTTGTGGGTTTTTAGCATTTTGAGTGTTTTTTCAGTTTTAAATTGCCCCCTTCCCTTTGGGGGTAAACTGCCCGCGCCCCAAAAAGGGTTTTCCCCTTTGGAAAGGACATGGGGAACCCCCCCCCCCCCGACCCTAATAAAGGATAAAACGGAAATAAACTGGATAAAGAATTATTTTTTTTTATTCTTTTTCCCTTATAAAGGGTGGGGGGGGGGCACGGGTTTAAAAATTATTATTATTTTTATTTTTTGTTTTTAAATTTTTTTATATTATCATTGTTTTTTATAAATTTTTTTATTGGGTTTAAATATTTGTTGATTATATTTTTATTATTATTTTTTTTTTTATTAAAAATTATTATTTAAAAATTTTTTTTTTTTTATTAATTTATAAAAATTTTTCTGATTTTAATTTCCTTTTTTATTTTTTGTATTCTTTTTTTTAAAAAAATTTTTTTTTTTAGAAATCTAAAGCAAGGGGGGCTTTGTGTTTGGCCTTTTCCCCCTCTCAGCCCAAAGGGGGTTCCAACCCAATCTAGGTTGGAAATTTCCAAAGTTCCCCCCCCTGGCCCCGCGTGGGGTTTTTTCCGGGGTTCTCGGGTTTTCCCACCCAAAAGTCCAAAAAAAAATGGATCCAAATCAATTGGGGGTTCTCCCAAATTGCCCCATATAGAGTGTTGGGGGTGGGTGAGTGTGGGTTTTTTTTCCGCCTTTATAGATTGGCCCCCCGTCCTGGGTTTTTCTACCAAAAGGGGCCGAACGTTTCTCCTCTTAAAGAAAGGCATGGGGGAACCCCCCCCCCCTTTGCGCCCTAATTAGAAGGTAAATGCATGAAATTTTACATTGAAGGGTTTTGGACAGTGGGCCGGTTTCTGTTTTAGCATGTTCTCCTCTCAGCGGGGGAACCCCTTTTTTAAAACCCCAAACTGGTGAGTTTGCATGTTTCCCCGGGCCCCGGGCCCCGTTCCCCCTTTTTTCCGGGTTTTTTCCTTTTTCCTTCCCCCAGGTCCAAAAACAGGGGGCAAGGGGGATTTAGGGTTTTCCAAATTGCCCCTATGTCTGGGGGTGAGATGAAACCCGGGGAAAATTTTTAACCAAACGAAGGCTTTTTTAAAGAAAAGAACACCTTGAGATGCCGAACCGCATGAGGAAAACCCAGAAAGGGTTTTTAATAAAGGAATTTAAATTTAAAAAAAAAGGGGCATGGGATGGGGTTAGCGGTTGGGGAAATTTTCTCCCCCCCTTTTTACCCCCGCCCTGGGGATTCCCCGTTCGAATCTCCATTTTGTTTTGAGTTTGCATGTTTCTCCCCGTGTCCCCCAAAAGGGGGTTCCCCCGGGTTCTCCCGTTTCCTCCCCCAGTCCCCAAAAAAAAGGAGTTCTCCAAATTTTTGCCCCCCTAAAAGATGTGTGTGAGTGAGTTTTGGGGTGTGCCCAGTTTATAAGGGTTTTCCCCCCTGCCTGGGTGTATCTGCCCAGCAACCCCAAAAGTTCCCTCTGGGTGGGATGGGGGAAACCCCCCCCAACCCTTCGGGGGCCCTAAAAGGGATAAAGGTTTCATTTAAAAATACATGGGGGTTGGCTAGTGGGGTCTGTTTCGCATGTTTTCCTCTCCCGCGCTGGGGGGGATCCGTTTTTAAAATCCCCAAAACTGGGGGGAGTTTCCATGTTTTCCCCCCGGGCCGCGTTTGGGGTTTCTTCCGGGTTTTTTAAAAAATTTTCCTCCCACAGTCCCAAAACCCTGGGTAAAGGGCAATTGAAATTTTTCCAAATTGCCCCCCATATAGAGTTTGTCTGTGTGAGTGAGTGTGTGGCCCCCTGATTTGAAATTTCCCCCCCGTCCCCGGGTTTTATCTGCCCAGGGGCCCAACCCCCCCCCCCCCCCCCCCCCCCCCCCCCCCCCCCCCCCCCCCCCCCCCGGGGTTTAAAAGGGAAGGAATTTAAGGATGGGTGGAAAACTAAAACCCCTTTTTTTTTTTGAATCTGTGAGAACCTTTGTGTTTATCTATTTTCCCGTTCCCGGGGCGGCTGCCCCATGTTCCCCGCGTTAAAGGCCCTTTTATCAGTGGGGGATGATGGCCGGGGGTGCTGTTTGGGGGTTCGGGCTCCCTTTTCGAGAAGTGGGGCGTCACTCGTGGGTTTTTATATAAATTTTTGGCCGGGGGGGGTTGGTGGGGAATTTTGGGGGGGGTGTCCGGTGGGGGCGGGTGTGCCCCGGGTTGCCTTAGGCTTTAAAAAGGAAGCAGGGCGTACCTTACATAAAAACATAAAACCCCAAAAAGGGGAAAAAGGCTTCCTTTTTGGGGTTCCCCCCCCGGAGGGCATTCCGGCAAAGTTGGCCCTTTCATTTTAGGACCCGGGGGGGTTTCCACCGCCTTCTTCAAAAGGTTTTCCCCTTTAAAAAGGTTTCCCTTACCCCCCAAATTTAACCCAAAACATCCTGCCAGGGTAAAAATTTTAGGGCCCTTTGGGGCCCGAGTCCCAAAAGTGGCTGCGCTCGTCTTCCTCCACTCATTTAGAACGTCTAGAACCCCGAGCTTCCATTTCTTTATTTAAGAAAACGCAAACTACAACGTACGAAAAAAAAAACCACAGACGAGAGGTGAGAACGCCCCCGTGAAAAGCCCCGGGGCTGGATCACATATCGAGAGTTTTTCATGTTCTCCCCGTGTCCCCTGTGGGGGTTTCCTCATTCTTTGGTTTTCCCCGGGTTTTCCCCCCACAGTCCCAAAAACCTATATAAATTGCCCCTACTGTATATGCTAAGTGTTTGTGTGTGTCCAGTGATAGATTGCCCCCCTTGTCCTGGGTTCTCCCCCCCCCCCACGACTCTAGTGGAAAATGGGATGAGATGTTAATGGCAGAACGTGTCCTGAAACCAGCAGAGACACAGGCCTTCAGGCTTCCTGATATTATTATATAATATTAATATATTTCATAATATTATTATCTCTACTTTGGTTGGGGGGGGGAATTGGAATCTAATGCTATCTATTGGGAGGGCATCTGCCCCCCCCACCCCGTCCTAATTCTGATTACACTGATGTAAGAGTTCTGCAACTTATACAGAACCCCGTAGCCGGAAAACACACCCTCCCTAATTCAGGTTACACTGATGTTACAGTCCTGACCCCCTCCAACCGGGACGTTATCATCCACCCATCCATCCATCATCTTCTGCTTTATCTTCTATTAGGGTCGCGGGGGGGTTCCCCATGACCATCCAGAGGAGAATGTTTCGGACGCTTCACACACACACACACACACACACACTCTATATGGGGCAATTTGGAGAACTCAATTGACCTTGATCCATGTTTTTGGACTGTGGGAGGAAACCGGAGAACCCGGAGGAAACCCACGTGGACACGGAGAGAACACCCAGATTGGGATTCGACCCGGGAATCCCTAGTGCTGAGAGGAGAACATGCCAACCACTAAGCCACCATGCCATTGCTTTATTTACATCCATCTGTCCATCCATTATCTTCCACTTTATCCTCTATTAGGGTTGCGGTGGTCGGGGGGTGGGGTTCTCCATTGCCCATCTAGAGGAGAACGTCTCGGGCGCTGGGCAGATACACCCAGGACAGGGGGGTGATCTATCACTGAACACACACACACACACACACACACACACACTCTATATGGGGCAATTTGGAGAACTCAATTGACCTTGATCCATGTTTTTTGGACTGTGGGAGGAAACCGGAGAACCCGGAGGAAACTCCACCCAGATGGGGATTCCCTAGTGCTGAGAGAAGAACATGCCAACCACTAAGCCACCGTGCCGCCGGATGTTATCATATTCATTAATATTATCACATTACATTGTGATATGTGTCCATTTGGGTTTTCCTTCCACAGTCCCAAAACATGGATTCAAGGTGAATTGGCTGCTCTAAATTGCCCCTATATTGTCTGTGTGAGTTAGTGTTCACTCACTTACTCAGTGATAGATTGGTGTCTTGCCCAACGCGCAAACCCCCCCCCCCCCCCCCCCAGCAGGTTACCCGATTATAGCTACATGCCCCTGGAGGAAGGAAGGGAGGGTTGGCATCAATTTAAAAGGTGCTAGCCAATAGTGAGCATCCGTGAGCTCATGTATACAAGTGGTTTACACTGAAAGACCGTAAAAGGGCGTCAGCTGTAGTGATTGGTGGGAGCAGGGAAACGAACCGGGGACCTTCAGGTCGCAAAGCAAGTTTCCTTAACCACATGCACGCGACTGCGCCCCCTGGCTTCAGATATTCTGTGAGCTACAGTTTGTTCTGGATGATGAGGTCAAAGTTTGAGAAAGGTGTGCTCTTAATTACCCAACGGTAACCATGTGATCTCTGGTCGCTATGGTAACGGCGTGTCCGTATCCGGGGACCAGTATCCGTACCAGTACAGGCTGCTGGTTACAGTTTTTTTTAATTAATTATCCATCTATTCAATTATCTTCCTCTTGATCATATAGCGTTGCGGAGGGAGGGGGTTCCCCATTCCCATCCAGGGGAGAACGTCTCGGGCACTGGGCAGATAACCCAGGACAGGGGGGCAATCTATCACTGGACACACACTCACTCACACAGACACACTCTGTATGGGGCAATTTGGAGAATTCAATTGACCTTGATCCATGTTTTTGGACTGTGGGAGGAAACCGGAGAACCCGGAGGAAACCCACGCGGACACGGGGAGAACATGCAAACTCCACCCAGATTGGGATTCGAACCGGAAATCCCCAGCGCTGAGAGGAGAACATGCTAAACCACTAAACCACCGTGCCGTCCTAAATAATAGGTCCATCCATTATCTCCCACTTTATCCTCTATTAGTGTTGCGGGGTGGGGGGCGGGTTCCCCATTCCCATCCAGGGGAGAACGTTTCGGGCGCTGGGCAGATAGACCCAGGACAGGGGGCAATCTATCACTGAACACACACTCACTCACACATACACACTCTATATGGGGCAATTTGGAGAACTCAATTGACTTGATCCATGTTTTTGGACTGTGGGAGGAAACCGGAGAACCCGGAGGAGACCCACGTGGACATGGGGAGAACATGGAAACTCCACCCAGATGGGGATTCGAACCGAGAATCTCCAGCACTGAGAGGAGAACATGCTAAACCACTAAGCCACCATGATGCTCTTTAATTAATTAATTATTCCTTTATTAAAAATCATTTCTAAGGTTCCTCATGCGGTTCCTCATGCAGATGGTTCCTCTCTTTAAAAGCCTTTGATGTTAAGAATCCGGATCATCTCCTCGTTTCTGAACAGATGTAAACCTCGCCGTCGGTGACGTTCCTTTTTATTTCCGTCAGAGTCTCAAACTAAATGTTACGGCTGCTTGAGGCGTCTCCGAGAACGTCTCCGAGAACGTCTCCGAGAACGTGGGTTGATCTGAACCGCCTGACAGTCAGACGGAACCGTAAAACGTTTACGTGAGAAGAACACGCAACGCGAAACAGAACAAATGCATTCTCTTTGAATTAAAGGTGTTCTATTCCGTAACCGTGAAACACAGCGGCGGGTCGGAACCTCCCAATCACAGACGGGTTCTAATAATTAATTCACTCCGAATGCCTCGTCCATAGGCCGCACGGTGGATTAGTGGTTTAGCATGTTCTCCTCTCAGCACTAGGGATTCCCGGTTCGAATCCCCATCTGGGTGGAGTTTCCATGTTCTCCCCGTGTCCGCGTGGGTTTCCTCCGGGTTCTCCGGTTTCCTCCCACAGTCCAAAAACATGGATCAAGGTCAATTGAGTTCTCCAAATTGCCCCATATAGAGTGTGTCTGTGTGAGTGAGTGTGTGTCCAGTGATGGATTGGTGTCCTGTCCTGGGTGTATCTGCCCAGCGCCCGAAACGTTCTCCCCTGGATGGGCATGGGGAACCCCCCCGCGACCCTAATAGAGGATAAAGCGGGAGATAATGAATGGATGTTTTATTTAATATTTTATTTAATTTTATTTTTATTTAATATTTTATATCCATCCATTATCTTCCGCTTTATCCTCTATTAAGGTCTTGAGGAGGTTCCCCATGCCCATCCAGGGGAGAACGTTTCGGGCGCTGGGCAGATACACCCAGGACAGGGGGGCAATCTATCGCTGGGCTCACACAGACACACTCTATATGGGGCAATTTGGAGAACTCAATTGACTTGATCCATGTTTTTGGACTGCGGAAGGAAACCGGAGAACCCAGAGGACACCCACGCGGACACGGGGAGAACATGGAAACTCCACCCAGATGGGGATTCGAACCGGGAATCCCTAGTGCTGAGAGGAGAACATGCCAAACCACTAAGCCACCGTGCCACACCCCAGATGCAAATCAATAAAAAATAAGTTTTTTTTTTTCAATAAGTACTTTAATGGGTTTTTGCAGATTACTGCTGGAACCTTGCTGTTTAGAACGGGAACGTTGCATCATTCGGGAATCTGTTGCCGGGGCGTTCCGGGATTCGGAATCTCACACTTTTACATCCCAAAAAAAAAACGCAGGCAGCGACCTCGATTTGTCTAATTACACATAAATAATTGCTTAACTGGGTGTTCAACGCCACTCTGAGTGTGTGTGTGTGTGTGTGTGTGGGTACGAGTACGAGTAAGTGTAAATGTGTGTGTGTGTGTGTGTGTGTGTGTGTGTGTGTGTGTGTGTGTGTGTGTGTGTGTGTGTGTGTGTGTGTGTGTTAAATGCTATTGATCTTTCAGGAGAATCCAGTGGAGTCTGTCTTTCATTCAGCCGGCAAGAGACAGCGTGCTCTCTGTCTGTCTGTCTGTCTCTCATTAACACAGGTAAGTATCCTCAGCCACACACACACACACACACACACTCACACACACTCACACACACACACACACACACTCACACACACACACTCCTGATACGTTGGCCCAAAAATAAATTTGTTTCTGGTCCCAGGAGACGGCAGTATGTTTCTTCATGTGCAGCAGAAGAATAAATACTGCATGGACGAGAGAGAGAGAGAGAGAGAGAGAGAGAGAGAGGGGGCGAGAGACCTGCAGACAGAGTGACAGACGGCAGGACCTCTTTTGTGGAACCTGTTCTGATGCATTATTGAAGCGGCACTCGGAAGATGCTCTAATGTTCTAAAAATACACGTTAACTTCACGCGTCTCTCTAACTTTGTTAGTCGTTCTCTCTCTCTCTCTCTCTCTCTCTCTCTCTCGCTCGCTCGCTCGCTCTCTCTCTCCCCTGTGATGCTGCATTAAGCACCGGTGGTGCGCTCTCGCTTCCCCTTTAATAAAGCGCATTACAGTGCTGCTAAAAGCAGGAGAACGTGAAGCGAACCTTCTGGAAACGTTCGGGTTCTTCGATGATTACACTGTGCTGTGATGCAGTGGGGGGGGGGGGGGGGTGTGTTTGGTAGACGTTCTTATTTTGGGGAACTTGCATCATCCGGCACCGGGTCGAGGACGAGCAGATTTCTCATCGTGGAGCTTCAGCATCACGCGCCTCGTTGAAAACCAGAGCCTTTGGGTAGACTGGGGGAGAACATGCCAAAGTGCTCTTCAACCCTTCCGGTTGGACGATGAGGAGGTCGTCGCTTCACCGTTGTGTGTAAAGTCGTGTCCTGTGAGGGTCGTGGGGGGGGGAGAACCCAGGACAAGGGGGGCAATCTATCACTGGACAAACACTCACTTACACAAACACTTAGCATATACAGTAGGGGCAATTTATATAGGAAATTTAGAGCAAGGCGGAATGGTGGCTTAGTGGTTGGCGTGTTCTCCTCTCAGCGCTGGGGATTCCCGGTTCAGGTCCCGATCTGGGTGGAGTTTGCATTGCATGTTCTCCCCGTGTCCGCGTGGGTTTCCTCCGGGTTCTCCGGTTTCCTTCCACAGTCAAAAAACATGGATCAAGGTCAATTGAATTCTCCAAATTGCCCCATATAGAGTGTGTATGTGTGAATGAGTGTGTGCCCAGTGATAGATTGCCCCCTTGTCCTGGGTGTATCTGCCCAGCGCCCGAAACGTTCTCCCCTGGATGGGCATGGGGAACCCCCCCCCAGTAGAGGATGAAGTGGAGGATAATGGATGGATGGATGGCACGGCTGCAGCAGCATAAAATCAGATTGAAGATTACAGAGTACAGCGGCTAATCCCGATTATGATGATGAATAATTAGTGACGTCACTGTGGCGTCACTGTGGCGTCACTTTCCTCTGATACAGATCGGGTGAGATTGTTAATGAAGCTTAATAAAGTTTAGAACGCTGCTTGTGCACCGAGGGCTTTAAATCAGGGATGAGAAATGCTGCCCTCTAGCGACCGCAACGCGCGTTTACACAAAGTCACTGCAGACGCCACGCTCCGAAGCTAGTTCTAAATGTTCCAACGTTATGCTGGATTACATAAACAGTCAGCCACCATACAGAACCCTGCAGAACCCAGGGTTAGGGAACCCACACTGGACCTTCAGACTGATCTCAAAACCCAGAGAATTAAACACAGAGAACAGAAGGGGTCTGAAGTCTGCTCATTAATTAAAGGTTTAATTACTCTTCCTGTTTTACTTTCAGCAATTAAAGAATTAAGAAGAGAATGAGAAAGGTAAGAACTAAACACACACACACACACACACACACACACACACACACACACACGTACTGTATATACACACCCCTCCCTCACAACCAAGTATAATACACCCACACACAAGTACATACACAGGTACACATACACACACACACACACACACACACACCCATACACACTTATACACACAAGTATACAGTATACATATTCATGCACCCCCCCACACAGACACAAGTATATACACAGTTACATGAGGGTGTGGTCAGGGTGTTGGTCTATCAACCTGAAGGTTGGGGGTTCACTGAAGTTACCATTGTGGGTCCTTCAGCAAGACCCTTAACCCTCATTGCTCCTGGGTTGCTGTATCAACCCCCCTGTGTTCTGACCTCAACCAGGTTGGGATACTTTGTGAGTCACTTTGGATAAAATTGTCTGCTAAATGACCACATGTAAATGTACATACACACACACACACACACACACACACACATACAAGTATATACACAGCTACATACATATGTACACTCACAGACAAGTATATACACACACACACACACATATATGTACACACAGAAAAGTGTATACACACAGGTATACACACACACATATATGTACACACACAGACAAGTATATACACAGCTACATACATATGTACACACACAGAAAAGTATATATACACAGGTATACACACACACACAGACAAGTATATACACAGGTACATACACACACACACACATACACATATGTACACACAGACAAGTATATACACAGGTACATACACAGAAAAGTATATATACACAGGTATACACACACACACACACACACACACACAAGTACACACACAGACAAGTATATACACAGGTACATGTACACACACAGACAAGTATAAACATAGGTACACACACACACACACACACACACATTATATATATATATATATATATATATATATATATATATATATATATATATATATATATATATATATACAGTACACACACAAACAAGTATATACACAGCTACATACACACATATGTACACACACAGAAAAGTATATATACACAGGTATACACACACACACACACACACACAGACAAGTATATACACAGGTATACACACACAAACACACATATGTACACACACAGACAAGTATATACACAGGTACATACACACACACACAAACGGGTACACACACAGACAAGTATATACACAGGTACACACACACACACACACACACACACACACACATGTTCATACAATAATGCTTGAACGTTTGTAAACCCTTCAGAATTTTAATCTGTGTTATTGTGACTGCAGACAGGAATGACAACATTAATCATTATTACAATTAATCCCCATTAAACATGTTACAATTAATTAATCCTAAGAGCTCCTCAGTGTGTACCTCAAGTGTGTACCTGAAGAGACACAGATTTCTATTTTATTTAGATTGTTTTATTTTGTGTAAATTTTCTGATAACAAAATGTCTTTTCGTGTCTACATCGATTTATTAACGAACATCGGCGACCGTCTCTGTGATCTCTGACACTTTTTTTGGTAAAAAAACGAATGAAGTCGGGACTTCTAACAACCCTTTGTGATTTATTCAGAATAAGGCCACGCCCACTCGAACCTCATTACATAATAATCATAATAATCGTATCATCACAATCTGTAATCGTCTCTAACTGTGGGTACTGGTTTTAATGTAGAATGTACTGGTGAAGCTTTTTGGGTGTGTATGTAGTAACATCCATCCATTATCTCCCGCTTTATCCTCTATTAGGGTCGCGGGGGGGGGTTCCCCATGCCCATCCAGGGGAGAACGTCTCTTGGCAGACACACCCAGGACAGGGGGCAATCTATCACTGAACACACACTCACTCACACAGACACTCTATATGGGGCAATTTGGAGAACTCACTTGACCTTGATCCATGTTTTTGGACTGTGGGAGGAAACCGGAGAACCCGGAGGAAACCCACGCAGACACGGGGAGAACATGCAAACTCCACCCAGATGGGGATTCGAACCGGGAATTCCTAGCGCTGAGAGGAGAACATGCTAAACCACTAAGCCACCGTGCCGCCATGAATGAATTAATCTTGCATAGTGGTTTAGCATGTTCTCCTCTCAGCACTAGGGATTCCCGGTTCGAATCCCAATTTGGGTGGAGTTTGCATGTCCTCCCCGTGTCCACGTGGGGTTCCTCAGGGTTCTCCGGTTTCCTCCCACAGTCCAAAAACATGGATCAAGTCAATTGAATTCCCCAAATTGCCCCATATAGAGTGTGTCTGTGTGAGTGAGTGTGTGCCCAGCGATAGATTGCCCCCCTGTCCTGGGTGTATCTTCCCAGCGCCCGAAACATTCTCCCCTGGATGGGCATGTGGAACCCCCCCCCCGCTCTAATAGTGGATAAAGTGGAGGATAATTTATGGATGGTTTATTTGTTGTGTTCTACGTAGCGGGTAATTTAGAACGCCGTCTCGGTTGCCGGCCGCGCCGTCGGCGAGTATGTTAACGGGAAGTGGAACAGCACACGCTTCCTGCAGAACACTTCCTGCAGAACCGCGAGTGAAGCCGAGCGCGGCCTCGGCGGCGTGAGTGCTTCTGTTCCCGACCCGAAACTAATTACGCTCCACTCAGAACGTCGTTAATGGGACGAAGAACCCGAGTTTAGACTCCGTGCTTTTTCACAGCCGAGGTAATTGTTTCTTTTAGAGACCCCGGAGTCTGGAACGTTCTGCTCTGTAAAGGATGAGAGAACCTCAGATTATTACATCTGTGGAAAGGCACGAGCTTTAATAAGACGTCTCAGCGTTAACGAGACAAACACCGGCTTCTTTATTTACCACTTTCACTTTCCACACTCATCGCCTTATTTATGGTTCCACTTTACGCCTAAGCGGGTCGTTCCGCTCCTTAAATCTGATTGGCTGAGCCGTGTGACATCATCATCATCAATACCCCCCCCCCCCCCGAGCTTCACATATACAATACATTATTTTAAATCCTAAAATACAGATTCATATAAACAGAGATCAGCACTAAACCTGTTACACTGTTTACAAACTGTCTTCTGCAATTTGGTCACTAGAGGGCAGTGTGATGGTAGAGAAAGCAGAATCCTGTTACTCAGCGAACGTTCTCTTTATAAAGTGGACTAGATGACGAGGTGGAAGATCAGATTATTAATGATTAGCATTTAAGATTTTATTATTGTGTGTTTGTAAACGTTTGCGGGAACGAGGTTCCGTTGGGAGTGTTGGACATTAGAGTTCTGTGGGTTGTCAGTGGGTTGTCAGTGGGTTGTCAGTAGGTTGGTTGTCAGTAGGTTGTCAATAGGTTGGTTGTCAGTGGGTTGTCGGTAGGTTTGTTGTCAGTGGGTTGTCAGTAGGTTTTCAGTAGGTTGGTTGTCAGTGGGTTGTCAATAGGTTGTCAGTAGCTGGTCAGTAGGTTGTCAGTGGGTTGGTTGTCAGTGGGTTGTCAGTAGGTTGGGTGTCAGTGGATTGTCAGTAGGTTGGGTGCCAGTGGATTGTCAGTAGGTTGGTTGTCAGTGGATTGTCAGTAGGTTGGTTGTCAGTGGGTTGTCTGTCAGTGGATTGTCAGTAGGTTGGTTGTCAGTGGATTGTCAGTAGGTTGGTTGTCAGTGGATTGTCAGTAGGTTGGTTGTCAGTGGGTTGTCAGTAGGTTGTCAGTGGATTGTCAGTAGGTTGGTTGTCAGTGGATTGTCAGTAGGTTGTCAGTAGGTAGGTTGTCAGTGGGTTGTCAGTGGATTGTCAGTAGGTTGGTTGTCAGTGGATTGTCAGTAGGTTGTCAGTAGGTTGTCAAATGGTTGTCAGTGTGTTGTCAATAGGTTGGTTGTCAGTGGATTGTCAGTAGGTTGTCAATAGGTTGTCAAATGGTTGTCAGTGTGTTGTCAATAGGTTGGTTGTCAGTGGATTGTCAGTAGGTTGTCAATAGGTTGTCAGTGGGTTGTCAGAAGGTTGTCAGTGTGTTGTCAGTGTGTTGTCAATAGGTTGATTGTCAGTGGGTTGTCAGTAGGTTGTCAATAGTTTGTCAGTGGGTTGTCAATAGGTTGTCAATGGGTTGTCAATAGGTTGTCAGTAGCTAGTCAGTAGGTTGTCAGTGGGTTGTCAGTAGGTTGGTTGTCAGTGGGTTGTCAGTAGTTTGGTTGTCAGTGGATTGTCAGTAGGTTGGTTGTCAGTGGATTGTCAGTAGGTTGGTTGTCAGTGGGTTGTCAGTAGGTTGACAGTGGATTGTCAGTAGGTTGGTTGTCAGTGGATTGTCAGTAGGTTGTCAGTAGGTATGTTGTCAGTGGGTTGTCAGTGGATTGTCAGTAGGTTGGTTGTCAGTGGATTGTCAGTAGGTTGTCAAATGGTTGTCAGTGTGTTGTCAATAGGTTGGTTGTCAGTGGATTGTCAGTAGGTTGTCAATAGGTTGTCAAATGGTTGTCAGTGTGTTGTCAATAGGTTGGTTGTCAGTGGATTGTCAGTAGGTTGTCAATAGGTTATCAGTGGGTTGTCAGTGGGTTGTCAGAAGGTTGTCAGTGTGTTGTCAGTGTGTTGTCAATAGGTTGATTGTCAGTGGGTTGTCAGTAGGTTGTCAATAGTTTGTCAGTGGGTTGTCAATAGGTTGTCAATGGGTTGTCAATAGGTTGTCAGTAGGTTGTCAGTGGGTTGTCAGTAGGTTGGTTGTCAGTGGGTTGTCAGTAGGTTGGTTGTCAGTGGATTGTCAGTAGGTTGGTTGTCAGTGGATTGTCAGTATGTTGGTTGTCAGTTGATTGTCAGTATGTTGGTTGTCAGTGGATTGTCAGTAGGTTGGTTGTCAGTGGATTGTCAGTAGGTTGGTTGTCAGTGGATTGTCAGTAGGTTGGTTGTCAGTGGATTGTCAGTAGGTTGGTTGTCAGTAGGTAGGTTGTCAGTGGGTTATCAGTGGATTGCCAGTAGGATGGTTGTCAGTAGGTTGGTTGTCAGTAGGTTGTCAATGGGTTGTCAGAAGGTTGTC
Source organism: Corydoras sp. C115 (assembly GCA_019802505.1). NCBI lineage: Eukaryota > Metazoa > Chordata > Actinopteri > Siluriformes > Callichthyidae > Corydoras > Corydoras sp. C115. The sequence continues at coordinate 45,922 of JAFMOC010000724.1, forward strand.
AATAGGTTGTCAGTGTGTTGTCAATAGGTTGGTTGTCAGTGGATTGTCAGTGGGTTGTCAGTAGGTTGTCAATAGGTTGTCAGTGGGTTGTCAATAGGTTGTCAATAGGTTGTCAGTAGCTGGTCAGTAGGTTGTCAGTGGGTTGTCAGTAGGTTGGTTGTCAGTGGGTTGTCAGTGGGTTACTCTGTGTAGGTTTTCCAAAGGTACTACGGTTTCCTCCCACAGTCTAAAAACACAGATTCAAGGTGAAATGGCTACTTTAAATTGCCCCTATATAGTGTGTGTGTCTGTAGGAGTGAGTGTGATGGAGTGGCGCCCTCTCCTGGTTGTCTCACACCGTTAACGCTGCCCGGCCGCTCATGGGGGGGCGAGTTCTCACAATGTTTTCTCATTAAAAACCAACAAAAGCAGGGAGCGCCAGGATTAAATCCCAATCTGGGTGGAGTTTGCATGTTCTCCCTGTGTCCACGTGGATTTCCTCCGGGTTCCCACAGTCCAAAAACATGGATCAAGGTCAACTGAATGTTCTCAACTGCTGAGAGAACATGCCAACCTCCTTGCCAGTCATGTTAGGCAGCGCTGCGTACGGGGTCTGTAATCTCAGAGGTGGAGCTCGTTCGTCAGGATTATTCAGATTAATTAGTTTCAACTTCAAAGGCGATTTACATTCCGTGTTCGAAGCGTCCAATCAGAGACTGCTGATGTCAGCAGATCAATGATGTCATTAACACATTCAGCTCGTGAACGTTAACGATGGCGTTCGTTTATTTAAAGCACAAAATTAATCAGCTTTCTGCTGACAGGACGGTTTTGGAACCAACCACATGGGACCGAACCGAATAGAACCACACACAACCACACACAACCACACGGGACAGAACCAGATAGAACCACACGGCATAGAACCAGACAGAACCACATAGAACCACACAGGACAGAACCAGACAGAACCACATAGAACCACACAGAACCACACGGGACAGAACCGGATAGAACCAGACAGAACCACATAGAACCATACAGAACCACATAAAACCACACAGACAGAACCACACAGAACCACATGACACAGAACCACATGACACAGAACCACATAGAACCACACAGAACCACATGACACAGAACCACATAGAACCACACAGACAGAACCACACAGAACCACATAGAACCACATGGACAGAACCAGACAGCACAGAACCACACAGACAGAACCACACAGACAGAACCACATAGAACCACATGGACAGAACCACACAGAACCACACAGAAACAACCACATAGAACCACACAGAACCACATGGACAGAACTAGGGCTGCAACTAACGATTATTTTTATAATCGATTAATCGGCCCGGCGGCACGGTGGCTTAGTGATTAGCACGTTCGCCTCTCAGCACTAGGGATTCCCGGTTCGAATCCCCATCTGGGTGGAGTTTCCATGTTCTCCCCGTGTCTGCGTGGGTTTCCTCCGGGTTCTTCGGTTTCCTAAATACTAAATTACACAAATTTGAGTCACTGTAATATGTTACCTAATTCCCCTTTAAATGCAACTAATTCAACCTCCCACACTCCCATAGTGTGCACTGTCTTCACTCATTCATTCATTCATTATCTCCCGCTTTATCCTCTATTAGGGTTGCGGGGGGGGGGGGGTTTCCCCATGCCCATCCAGGGGAGAACGTCTCGGGCGCTGGGCAGATAGACCCAGGACAGGGCGCCAATCTATCACTGGGTACACACTCACTCACACACACACTCTATATGGGGCAATTTAGAGAACTCAATTAACTTGATCCATGTTTTTGGATTGTGGGAGGAAACCGGAGAACCCGGAGGAAACCCACGCGGACACGGGGAGAACGTGGAAACTCCACCCAGATGGGGATACGAACCGGGAATCCCTAGTGCTGAGAGGAGAACGTGCTAACCACTAAGCCACCGTGCCCGTCTTCACTCATATTTTATCAAATAATTAAAATGTGAAGCTTGATCATTAATTAGCACCACTGTGTACAAGTTGTATGTACAGTATTTATAAAAGCAGATTTAAACACTTATTAAGCTGTTTGGGGGGGGGGTCAGTAAAATGATTCTATAGTATAGTATTATATATAGTAGGGGTGTATTCAACTAAGGATTTTCATAGTCGAATCTGATTCGTCAGATTTTCCCTATAGTCGACTGATAGTCGAATCAGTTAAAATTTCACCACAAGATGGCGCTATAAGAGTAGTTTTTAAAAAAACGATTTTTTAAAAAAATATATTTTACTTGTTTTTCTAACAAAAGAAAACCTTTTTTTTTTTGTTTTTCTTTTTTTTTTCTTCTAGAAATTAGGATGATTTTATTTGACAAAAGGCTATATATTTAACGAAAACAAAGACATTTCATGTGAAAACTAATGCTTAGCAGCAGCCATGGGCGCCCCCATGTGGTCAAAATGGTACATTCGACTATGAGGTTCATAGTCGACTACGGTTCTCCGAATCGAATCGTCGAATCAGCGAATATTGCAGCTCACCCCTAATATATAGTATGTTTAAGTGTTTAAACATACAGTATGCTTAATTCCAAATACTGTCTGTTCTGTAGTTTATTGGGAAAAAAAATTAACAAATGAACTAATTAACAACCAGCTATTGAATTAATTAACAAATTAGCCAATGAACAAAAAAATACCTCGTGTGAAAAGTCGACCCGGTTTGAAAGCACATGCGGGGGGCGGGGGTGGGGGGGTGGGGGGGGTTGCAGGACATGTTCTCACTGGGTGGCACGCGGTTCAAATCCCCATCTGGGTGGAGTTTCCATGTTCTCCCCGTGTCCGCGTGGGTTTCCTCCAGGTTCTCCGGTTTCCTCCCACAGTCCAAAAACATGGATCAAGTTAATTGAGTTCTCCAAATTGCCCCATATAGAGTGTGTCTGTGTGAGTGAGTGTGTGCCCAGCGATGGATTGGCGCCCTGTCCTGGGTGTATCTGCCCAGCACCCGAGACGTTCTCCCCTGGATGGGCATGGGGAACCCCACCGCGACCCTAATAGAAGATAAAGCGGGAGATAATGAATGAATGTTCTCACTTTAAAAAAACCCGGGACAGGACGTGTAATACGGACATGTCCCGGGAACTGCGGACGTATTCGTATAACGGACGTTAAGACATGTTCTCCATCATGCATCGTCTCCGTGCAGCTCAGTTCATGTTCTCAGAGCATGAGAGTGAGTTCCTTGGTGAGGTGGAACCGGCAGGTGAAGCTCCCGCAGTATGAATTTAAACGGAAGCTTGTTCTCTGCGTTGGCTGTGTTTCATTTCTACGATTTATAACGTGTTCTGCAGACTCCGCCTCGTTCTGTTCAACCCGCTATTTGCGGCTATCAGCGGTTACGACATCGCGAGTAACGCGGAAATAGAATCGATAATGGAAATGCATTATCGATACTTTGGATAATCGATTTTTATCGATTTTATCGATTCGTTGTTGCAGCCCTAGACAGAACCACACAGAACCACATAGAACCACATGGACAGAACCACATAGAACCACATGGACATAACCACACAGAACCACATAGAACCACACAGAACCACACAGACAGAACCTCCTGAGTGGAGTTTGTACGTTCTCCGGTTTCCTCCCACAGTCCAAAAATATGGATTCAAGGTGAATTGGCTGCTCTAAATTGCCCCCAAGTGGTGTGTGCCCAGCGATAGTCTCCCTTCCTTTACCTCATCTACCTCTCTCTCCTCCTCCCTTCTTTCTTACCCCCCCCCGTCTCTCTCTGTCCCTCTCTGTCCCTCTCTGTCTCTCTCTGTCCCTCTCTGTCTCTCTGTCTCTCTCTCTGTCTCTCTCTGTGTCTCTCTCTCTCTGTGTGTCTCTCTGTCTCTCTCTGTGTCTCGCTGTCTCTCTGTGTCTCTCTGTCTCTCTCTGTGTCTCACTGTCTCTCTGTGTCTCTCTGTCCCTCTCTGTGTCTCTGTCTCTCTCTGTGTCTCTCTGTCTCTCTCTGTGTCTCGCTGTCTCTCTCTCTGTCTCTCTCTGTGTCTCGCTGTCTCTCTGTGTCTCTCTCTGTGTCTCTCTGTCTCTCTCTGTGTCTCTCTCTCTCTGTGTGTCTCTCTGTCTCTCTCTGTGTCTCGCTGTCTCTCTGTGTCTCTCTCTGTGTCTCTGTGTCTCTCTCTGTGTCTCGCTGTCTCTCTGTGTCTCTCTGTCTCTCTCTGTGTCTCTCTGTCTCTCTCTGTGTCTCACTGTCTCTCTGTGTCTCTCTGTGTCTCTCTGTCCCTCTCTGTGTCTCTGTCTCTCTCTGTGTCTCTCTGTCTCTCTCTGTGTCTCGCTGTCTCTCTCTCTGTCTCTCTCTGTGTCTCGCTGTCTCTCTCTGTGTCTCGCTGTCTCTCTCTGTCCCTCTCTGTCTCTCTCTGTCTCTCTCTGTCTCTCTCTGTGTCTCTCTGTGTCTCTCTGTCTCTCTCTGTGTCTCGCTGTCTCTCTCTCTGTCTCTCTCTGTGTCTCGCTGTCTCTCTCTGTGTCTCGCTGTCTCTCTCTGTCCCTCTCTGTCTCTCTCTGTCTCTCTCTGTCTCTCTCTGTGTCTCTCTGTCTCTCTCTGTCTCTCTCTGTGTCTCGCTGTCTCTCTGTGTCTCTCTCTGTGTCTCTCTGTCCCTCTCTGTGTCTCTGTCTCTCTCTGTGTCTCTCTGTCCCTCTCTGTGTCTCGCTGTCTCTCTCTCTGTCTCTCTCTGTGTCTCGCTGTCTCTCTGTGTCTCTCTGTCCCTCTCTGTGTCTCTCTGTCTCTCTCTGTGTCTCTCTGTCTCTCTCTGTGTCTCGCTGTCTCTCTGTGTCTCTCTGTCTCTCTGTCTCTCTCTGTCTCTCTCTGTCTCTCTCTGTGTCTCTCTGTCTCTCTCTGTGTCTCGCTGTCTCTCTGTGTCTCTCTCTGTGTCTCTCTGTCCCTCTCTGTGTCTCTGTCTCTCTCTGTGTCTCTCTGTCTCTCTCTGTGTCTCGCTGTCTCTCTCTCTGTCTCTCTCTGTGTCTCGCTGTCTCTCTGTGTCTCTCTCTGTGTCTCTCTGTCTCTCTCTGTGTCTCTCTGTCTCTCTCTGTGTCTCTCTGTCTCTCTCTGTGTCTCGCTGTCTCTCTCTCTGTGTCTCTGTCTCTCTGTGTCTCTCTGTCTCTCTCTCTGTGTCTCTGTCTCTCTGTGTCTCTCTCTCTGTCTCTCTGTCTCTCTCACCTGCACCTGCTCCTCATCACCCGTCACGGATCTCCAGTTCACACACTCGACTCATTTCCAGAGTCGGTTCACGCACTCGACTCATTCATTTTCAGAGTCGGTTCACGCACTCGACTCATTCATTTCCAGAGTCGGTTCACGAACGTTTCCATTCATGCAAACGTGTTTTAATCCGGATTATAAATCCGCCCAGAGTTTCTGAAAGCCGTGCAGAACCCGGATGAAGCGCGCAACGCGTTCGGGATGAACGTTCCTCTGTTCCTATAATAGAACATTAATATATTAATATATAATAGATCATTAATATATAGATATATAATATATCATTAATATATACATATATAATAGATCATTAATATAAAGATATATAATAGATCATTAATATATAGATATATAATAGATCATTAATATATAGATATATAATATATCATTAATATATTAATCTATAATAGATCATTAATATATTAATCTATAATAGATCATTATATTATTAATATATAATAGATCATTAATATATAGATATATAATAGATCATTAATATAAAAGATATATATAATAGATCATTAATATATAGATATATAATAGATCGTTAATATAAAGATATATATAATAGATCATTAATATATAGATATATAATAGATAATTAATATATTAATATATAATAGATCTTTAATATATAGATATATAATAGATAATTAATATATTAATATATAATAGATCTTTAATATATTAATATATAATAGATAATTAATATATTAATATATAATAGATCATTAATATATAGATATATAATAGATCATTAATATATTAATATATAATAGATCATTAATATATAGATATATATAATAGATCAATAATATATAGATATATAATAGATCATACTGTATGGATCCTGACAAGGCGGTCCTGCAGGACGCCCCCTAATGGACTCACATATAGTTTTCTAGTTGTTAGTTTTTCCATTTGTTTAGTATCTGGACATGGCTGTCCTACACTGTTGTTGCTGCCTGGCCGCTCAAGGATGATGAGTCCCCCACTGAGTCTTGGTCCTTCCAAGGTTTCTTCCTTAAATAACAACATAAAAGGGAGTTTTTTCTTGCCACTGTCGCTTCGGCTTGCTCTTTGGGGGTTTAAAGGCTTTTCATTCTGTAAAGCTGCTTTGTGACAATGTACTGTTGTAAAAAGCGCGACATAAATAAATTACTTGACTTACTTGACATTAATATATAGATATGTAATAGATCATTAATATATAATAGATCATTAATATATAGATATGTAATAGATCATTAATATATAATAGATCATTAATATATAGATATGTAATAGATCATTAATATATAATAGATCATTAATATATAGATATATAATAGATCATTAATATATTAATATATATAATAGATCATTAATATATAGATATATAAACATATAACAGAACCCTGAATAAAAACAGAACCCTGAACAGCATGCGCGGCCAACAGAAACCGGATCCAGGCCGCGCACCCCCCCCCCCCCCCTCCGGCTCTCTGTGTGTGAGTGTGTGTGTGTGTGTGTGTGAGAGAGAGTGTGTGTGTTTGTGTGTGAGTGTGTGTGTGCGCGTGCGCGCGCGCGGGGGATGCTCGCGCCCGGTCGGTCGGTCGCACACGCGCAGCATCTCGACGGACAGGCGGCCGCGCTCGTGACGCTCCGGAGGCGCGCGCTGCGGCTTTTGACGGCTTCCTGTTCGTTCGTTTGTTGTTTTGATGCCGTACGCTGGACGCTGGGTGTGTGGATTAGGGGCAGGGGCAGCGGCAGGGGCAGGGGCAGCGGCGGGGATGTGGGGCAGGTAAGAGACGCGACGCGACGCGACTGCGATTTAAATTCTAACAATTAATAAAAAATCTGGACGTCGGAACGCGCGCGCGCGCGTGTGTGTGTGTGTGTGAGTGTGTGTGTGTGTGTGTGTGTGTTTTGTCAGGGTGTAGTCTAATTCATTTGCACATTAATTTAACATTTCTGTATTAAATAGCGGCGCGTTCGCGTTTTCTAGCCGTTCATTGTTTTTTTTAGTTGCTTTAGATCAAAGCGCGGTGTCTTCTTTTGATGTTGCCGAACGCAGCGGCGCTTTATTCCCTGCATCCCATAATTAAAAAGCTAAATATTCAGCGGAAAATCGCTAATGAAGTCGCATCGATCCGCGAGAAGCACTTTAAACGGAGGAGTGCGCGGGAGGTATTGGAACCCCGACTCGGAATGAAAATGAAAGGCATCCCGTCGGCGCTTCCGATCTCGTGGCGACGATTTGGAGCGGCGTCGAAGAGGAAAGGGGCGTGGCCTAACCGTTCCGACCTCGTTGTTGAAATAAATTGCATTAATGATGCTGATGCAAGTGCTTTGGCATGTTCTCCTCTCAGCGCTACGGATTCCCGGTTCGAATCCCCATCTGGGTGGAGTTTCCATGTTCTCCCCGTGTCCGCGTGGGTTTCCTCCGGGTTCTCCGGTTTCCTCCCACAGTCCAAAAACATGGATCAAGTCAATTGAATTCTCCAAATTGCCCCATATAGAGTGTGTGAGTGAGTGAGTGTGTGCCCAGCGATAGATTGCCCCCCTGTCCTGGGTGTATCTGCCCAGCGCCCGAGACGTTCTCCCCTGGATGGGCATGGGGAACCCCACCGCGACCCTAATAGAGGATAAAGCGGAAGATAATGAATTAATGAATAATGATGTTGATGCAAGTGGTTTGGCATGTTCTCCTCTCAGCGCTGGGGGTATCCCGGTTCGAATGCCCATCTGGGTGGAGTTTGCATGTTCTCCCCGTGTCCGCGTGGGTTTCCTCCGGGTTCTCCGGTTTCCTCCCACAGTCCAAAAAACATGGATCAAGGTGGATTGAGTTCTCCAAATTGCCCCATATTGTGTGCATTTGTGTGAGTGAGTGTGTGTTCAGTGATAGATTGCCCCCCTGTCCTGGGTGTATCTGCCCAGCGCCCGAAACGTTCTCCCCTGGATGGGCATGGGGAACCTATGACCCTATTAGAGGATAAAGCGGAAGATAATGGATGAATGGATGTTAACATAGAGCAGGCATGATCACTTAGTGGTTTAGCATGTTCTCCTCTCAGCCCTGGGGATCCTGGTTCGAATTCCAATCTGGGTGGAGTTTGCATGTTCTCCCCGTGTCCACGTGCGTCTGTTTCCTCTGGGTTCTCCGGTTTCCTCCCACAGTCCAAAAACATGGATCAAGGTCAATTGAATTCTCCAAATTGCCCCATATAGTGTGCCCAGTGATAGATTGCCCCCCTGTCCTAAGTGTATCTGCCCCGCGCCTGAAACGTTCTTCCGTGGATGGACATGGGGAACCCACCCACCCTGTGACCCTAATAGAGGATAAAGCGGAATATAATGGATGGATGGAAATTGCCCCATATAGAGTGTATCTGTGTGAGTGAGTGTGTGCCCAGCGATAGATTGCCCCCCTGTCCTGGGTCTATCTGCCCCGCGCCTGAAACGTTCTCCCCTGAATGAGCATGGGGAACCCACCCTCCACGACCCCGGTAGAGATAAAGCGGAAGATAATGGATGAACATACATGGGGTTGGCACAGTAGAGTACTGTTTAGCATGTTCTCCTCTCATCGCTGGTGATCCTGGTTCGAATCCCAATCTGGGTGAAGTTTCCATGTTCTCCCCGTGTCCGCATGGATTTCCTCCGGGTTCTCCGGTTTCCTCCCACAGTCCAAAAACATGGATCAAGTCAATTCAGTTCTCCAAATTGCCCCATATAGAGTGTGTCTGTGTGAGTGAGTGTGTGTCCAGTGATAGATTGCCCCCCTGTCCTGGGTGTATCTGCCCAGCGCCCGAAACGTTCTCCCCTGGATGGGCATGGAGAACCCCCCCCCCACGGCTGTAATAGAGGATAAAGCGGAAGATAATGAATGAGCATACATGGGGTGACATGGTGGGGGAGTGTTTGGCATGTTCTCCTCTGACCGCTGGGGATTCCCGAGTCGAATCCCGGTCTGGGTGGCGTTTGCATGTTCTCCCTGTGTCCACGTGGGTTTCTTCTCGCTGCTACATGATGTGGGCATGTCCCGCTTCGATGTCTGTCTCACTCTGTATGCGGTGCGGCCCGCGGGCCGAATGCGGTGCTCTGCGTCTCTAAACGAGGTTGCGTAACCGCAGATGATGAAACCTCCCGGTTCTTTGTACTTTGGGCTGTTGTGAAGTTCTGAAGTCGTTGCACTCCCCCCCCCCCCCCCCCAAACTTTACATCTAAATGCTTCACTCCGTCTGCCGAGCTTTTATCCCCACACACTCACTGACCTGGAATCAGCGAAGCTAACGAGAACGAGACGTCCCACCGACTCCACACAACATCCACGTTCCTTTGATGAGTCTTTAAAAAAACACACACACAGCTCTGGCTTCAGATACGACCCAATTTGGGGTGCGTTTTTACATCACTAACAATACCCCCCCCCCCCGAGCTTCTCATTGGTATCAGTGTGTGATATACATTACATTATTTTAAATCCTAAAATACAGATTCATATAAACAGAGATCAGCACTAAACCTGTTACACTGTTTACAAACTGTCTTCTGCAATTTGAACACTAGAGGGCAGTGTGATGGTTAGAGAAACCGGAATCCTGTTACTCAGCCATCGGCGTTCGCTTTATAAACCGGACTAGATGACACACATTTATTATTTTATACATTTTATTATAGTGTACGAGAGGGCGTGGCACGGTGGCTTAGTGGTTTAGCATGTTCTCCTCTCAGCACTAGGGATTCCCGGTTCGAATCCCAATTTGGGTGGAGTTTGCATGTTCTCCCCGTGTCCACGTGGGTTTCCTCTGGGTTCTCCGGTTTCCTCCCACAGTCCAAAAACATGGATTCAAGGTCAATTGAGTTCTCCAAATTGCCCCATATAGAGTGTGTGTGTGTGTGTGAGTGAGTGTGTGTCCAGTGATGGATTGCCCCCCTGTCCTGGGTGTATCTGCCCAGTGCCCGAAACGTTCTCCCCCACCGCGAGCCAAATAGAGAATAAAGCGGAAGATAATGGATGGATGTTAACCTAGAGTGGCATGGTGGCTTAGTCTTTGGCATGTTCTCCTCTTAGCGCTAGGGATTCCCGGTTTGAATGCCAATCTGGGTGGAGTTTGCATGTTCTCCCCGTGTCCACTTGGGTTTTCCTCCCACAGTCCAAAAACATGGCTTCAAGGTAAATTGAATGCTCTTAATTGCCCCATATAGAGTGTGTCTGTGTGAGTGAGTGAGTGTGTGCCCATTGATAGATTGGCGTCCTGTCCTGGGTCTATCTGCCCAGCGCCCGAGACATTCTCCCTTGGATGGGCATGGGGAACTCCCCCCCCCCCCAACACGAATCCAATAGATTATAAAGCAGAAGATAATGGATGGATTTAAAATAATGTATTGTATATCACACACTGATACCACTGAGAAGCTCAGATGGGGGGGGGTGTTGTTAATGATGTCATACCGCTCAGCCAATCAGGTTTGAGGAGCGGGAAGGTCGGTGTGAAGTCTTTAACACTTTGTTATAAAAAGCCTCGAGGTGGTGGATCTCCGGCGGCTCGTTATGGTAACGAACGTGTATTTAAGCGTCTCAGCTCGTCAGCGGCGCGTCGTCAGCCCCGGGCTGGAAGTTCTCCGGGGACGCGTCTGCGTTCCGTCGGTACAAAGCTGTTCCTATTAGAACCGAGCGAGCTGGGGTTGCTGGGATGATGCTGGAGAACGGATGGAGGAACGGCTTTCTTACGGACGACTCGTTAAAGCTGCTAATGACAGAGCTCTCGCCGTGACGACGCCGGAACCGTGTTGGGTTTACAGCTGACACTGATGTTCCGTCGCACCGGCGTGATCCAGTTCACACCATCATCATCATCTTCATCATCATCTTCATCTTCATCATGGTGCTTCACACAGATCCTGATGGGGTCGGAAATTACACAACGGCTGCATCGCGCGGTCATTAATTCACGGAGAACGCGGGTTCTGCGGTGTGATTGAGGTTCTAAGGCGGGGGGGGGGGGGAGGGGGGTACATTAACCAGATCGCCGTAATCCGATCCGTCAGAGCGAGTGCCGCAGACGAGGGGGCGTGTCCGATCTGAAGCGTTATCCATCCATTATCTTCCGCTTTATCCTCTATTAGGGTCGCGGGGGTGGGGGGGGGGTTCCCCATGCCCATCCAGGGGAGAACGTTTAGGCCGCTGGGCAGATAGACCCAGGACAGGGGGGGCAATCTATCTGAACACACCCTCACTCACATAGACATACACTCTATATGGGGCAATCTGGAGAATTCAGTTCACCTTGAATTCATGTTTTTCAAACCTGGATGCCCAGCGCTGAAAGGCAGACGTGCCAACCACCACGCCAATGTTCAATTCATTCATTTATTATCTTCCCCTTTATCCTCTACTGGGGGTGCGGGGGACCGGGGGACGGGGGGGTTCCCCATGCCCATCTAAGGTAGAACGTTTCGGGCGCCGGGTAGATACACCCAGGACAGGACATTATTCTGTCACTGGACACACAGTCACACTCTCTATGGGGCAAATTGGAGAATTCAATTCACCTTGAATCCATGTCTCTGGACTGTGGGAGGAAACCGGAGAACCCGTAGGCAACCCACGCGGACATGGGGAGAACATGCAAACTCCACCCAGATTGGGGTTCGAACCGGGAATCCCTAGTGCTGAGAGGAGAACATGCCAAACCACTAAGCCAGCGTGCCACCCCATGTGCCGCCAAGTGTTATTCATGTAACAGAGGAACCCTGAGGTTCCGCGGAGGACGATGGAAAAGAGAAACACTTTGCATTATGGATCTTGTGGAACCCTGGAGATGGGGGCGGGTTGGGGGGGGGGGGGTGGTGCGGGGGTGTCGATAAATACCCGACTTAATGGATGTGGAGAACATAAACACCTGTGTGTTTAAATAAGAGTGCTGAGTGTTAGAACCCCACACTCCACATTAAGGTGGAACCCATCCATCCATTATCTTCAGCTTTATCCTCTATTAGGGTTGCAGGGGGGGGGGTTGGGTGCTGAGCAGATACACCCAGGGCAGGGTGGGCAATCTATCTCTGACCACACTCTCACTCACACACACACTCTATATGGGGCAATTTGGAGAATTCAATTGACCTTGATCCATGGTTTTGGACTGTGGGAGGAAACCGGAGAACCCGGAGGAGACCCACGCGGACACGGGGAGAACATGGAGACTCCACCCAGATCGGGGTTCGAACCGGCAATCCCTAGCGCTAAGAGGAGAACATGCCAAACCACTAAGCCACCGTGCTGCACCACATAGTATTGAACCGTACTCTGGCGGTGGGTGGAGTTAATGATGGACACTGGATGGTGATTGGAGGTCATTGATGCACCTGATGAACATGTGGCTTAGTGGTTTAGCATGTTCTCCTCTCAGGACTAGGGATTCCCGGTTCGAATCCCCATCTGGGTGGAGTTTCCATGTCCTCCCCGTGTCCGTGTGGGTTTCATCCGGGTTCTCCGGTTTCCTCCCACAGTCCAAAAACATGGATCAAGGTGAATTGAATTCTCCAAATTGCCCCATATAGAGTGTGTCTGTGTGAGTGAGTGTGTGTTCAGTGATAGATTGCCCCACCGTCCTGGGTGTATCTGCCCAGCGCCCGAAACGTTCTCCCCTGGATGGGCATGGGGAACCCCCCCCCCACTAGAGAATAAAGTGGAAGATAATGGATGGATGTTAAGCTAGGGCGGCATGGTGGCTTAGTCTTTGGCATGTTCTCCCCTCAGCATTAGGGATTCCTGGTTCGAATCCCAATCTGGGTGGAGTTTGCATGTTCTCCCCGTGTCCACTTGGGTTTTCCTCCCACAGTCCAAAAATATGGCTTCAAGGTAAATTGAATGCTCTTAATTGCCCCATATAGAGTGTGTCTGTGTGAGTGAGTGTTTGCCCATTGATAGATTGCCCCCCTGTCCTTGGTGTATCTGCCCAGCTCCTGAAACGTTCTCCCCTGGATGGGCATGTGGAACCCCGCCCCTCCCGCGACCCTAATAGAGAATAAAGTGGAAGATAATGGATGGATGTTAAGCTAGGGCGGCATGGTGGCTTAGTCTTTGGCATGTTCTCCTCTCAGCACTAGGGATTCCCGGTTCGAATCCCAATCTGGGTGGAGTTTGCATGTTCTCCCCGTGTCCACTTGGGTTTCCTCCCACAGTCCAAAAACATGGATCAAGTCAATTGAGTTTTCCAAATTGCCCCATATAGAGTGTGTCTGTGTGAGTGAGTGTGTGTCCAGTGATAGATTGCCCCCCTGTCCTTGGTGTATCTGCCCAGCGCCTGAAACGTTCTCCTCTGGATGGACATGTGGAACCCCACCCCTCCCGCGACCCTAATAGAGGATGAAGCTGAGGATGATGGATGGCTGGTCTTCATCACTGATGACTGCAGTTAGGTGATCGTCTGATGATGAGGACGGACCGTTCTGCACCGTTCTGCACCGTTCTGCACCGTCCCCCTCATCGAGAGACGGACGGGGAAACGAGCCGTCTCTCGATTTTAGGGACGGAATCACAAAAATAATCATGGGCTCCAGATTTGGAGGCAGATGGTTGTCAGTAAAGCGGCTGAGACGCGTTTAATAAGCGACGGCGTGCGGAACAAACACCACGGCGGAATTTTAATAAACTCCACGTTCTCGTCGCTCTGAAGTCCAGAAACTTTCAGGATTTTATATCACGTTCCGGATTGCGGCAGAAGCTGTAGCTCTGAAACGCCCTTTAGAAAAGACACGACTGCTGGGATAGGCTTCAAAAGAGCCTGAAATAAGAAAACATATTAGAATAAATATTAGAGTGATACGGTGCGAGAGGGCGTGGCTTATTCTGAATAAATCTGGCACTGGACAGGGGGGGGCAATCTATCACTGGACACACACTCAAACACACACATACTCTATATGGGGCAATTTGGAGAACTCAATTGACCTTGATCCATGTTTTTAGCACTGTGGGAGGAAACCGGAGAACCCAGAGGAAACCCACGCGGACACGGGGAGAACATGCCAACTCCACCCAGGTTGGGATTCAAACCAGGAATCCCCAGCGCTGAGAGGAGAACATGCTAAACCACTAAGCCACCTTTTATTCATTCATCATCTTCCGCTTTATCCTCTATTAGGGTCGCGGGGGGGGGGGTTCCCCATGCCCATCCAGGGGAGAACGTCTCGGGCGCTGGGCAGATACACCCAGGACAGGACGCCAATCTATCACTGGGCACACACTCACTCACACAGACACACTCTATATGGGGCAATTTGGAGAATTCAATTGACTTGATCCATGTTTTTGGACTGTGGGAGGAAACCGGAGAACCCGGAGGAAACCCACGCGGACACGGTGAGAACATGCAAACTCCACCCAGGTTTAAAAATTAACATCCTAATCAATCAATCACACCACAATGTTCTAACATAAGCAGAACCCAATATAAGCTCCGTCCTAACAGTGTTCCATACGGTGCCAGCCTCAGATGATTGGTGTATGGATTACTGTGACACTGACGTCCGGTTCTCCGGGTTCTCACCTGTCTTCAGCGTTTGTGACGCAGTTTACAGTTTGCTTTAGCGTCTTCTCTCTTCAGCGTTCTGTTGTTTTTAAAGGTGTGAGCGGCGCCGGCGTTTGGAACAGCGTTAGATTTTGGATTTCGAGCGTTATTTTTAGATCCAGTGTTGATGGGCGTGACAGACATCCATCATCCTCCACTTTGTCGCGGGGGGGGGGGGGGGGATGTTCCCCATGCCCATCCAGCGGAGAACATTTCAGGCACTGGGTAAATACACCCAGGACAGGGGGGCAATCTATCACTGAACACACACTCACTCACACAGACACTCTATATGGGGCAATTTGGAGAATTCAATCGACCTTGAAGCCATGATTTTTGGACTGTGGGAGGAAACCGGAGAACCCGGAGGAAACCCATGTGGACACGGGGAGAACATGCAAACTCCACCCAGATTGGGAATCGAACCGGGAATCGCCAGTGTTGAGAGGAGAACATGCCAACCTCTGTTTTCCGCTTAATCCTGTACTGCGGGGGGGGGGGGTTTCCTCATGCCCACCCAGGGGAGAACATTTTGGGTGCTGGGGCACACGCAGGTTAGGACGGCATTCAATCGCTTGATGGACACACACACACACACACACACACACACACACATTAACACACTATATGGGGCAATTTGGAGAACTCAGTTGACCTTGAATCCATGTTTTTGGACTGTGGGTGGAAACTGTGTTAATGTGTGTGTGTGTGTGAGATAGACCGCTAACGAGGCGGTTAATGAGATGAGTGACATCATGTCTTGACAGGGGGGGGCAGTCTATCACTGAACACACACTCTCTCACACAGGCATGCTCTCTATGGGGCAATTTGGAGAACTTAATTGACTTTGAATCCATGATTTTTGGACTGTGGGAGAAAACTGGAGAAGCCGGAGGAAACCCCACGCAGACACAGGCAGAACATGGAAACTCCACCCAGATGGGGATTCGAACCGGGAATCCCTAGTGCTGAGAGGAGAACATGCTAAACCACTAAGCCACCGTGCCACTCTTATATATATACATATATATATATCGTGAGGCGGGAGTCTGAGAAGTTTAAGCTGGTTTGCTGTAGTTTTAAAGGTGTTGTCAGGAACGCGAACGCGAACGCTCCACTGAGGCGTCGCCGAAAGCTCCAGACGGCGGCGCCTCGTCAGTCGACTTAATTGGCGTCGAAATTAAAAAAAAGAGCTCGTTAACACATGACGAGCTCCCGCACGCCGTCTGTCCGAGTGAAGCGTCACACGCCCAGGACGTATTCACTCATTCATTCATTATATCCTCTATTAGGGTCGCGGTGGGGTTCCCCATGCCCATCCAGGGGAGAACGTTTGGGGCGCTGGGCAGATACACCCAGGACAGGACGCCAATCTATCGCTGGGCACACACTCACTCACACACACACTCTATATGGGGCAATTTGGAGAACTCAATTGACTTGATCCATGTTTTTGGACTGTGGGAGGAAAATGGAGAACCCGGAAGAAACCCATGTGGACACGGGGAGAACATGGAAACTCCACCCAGATGGGGATTCGAACCGGGAACCCCTAGCGCTGAGAGGAGAACATGCTAAATCACTAAGCCACCGTGCCGCTGCCGAGGACATATTGTAATTTGTAATTGTAATTGATTAATTAATGTTTTTGGACTGTGGGAGGAAACTGGAGAACCCGGAGGAAACCCATGCAGACACGGGGAGAACATGGAAACTCCACCCAGATGGGGATTCGAACCGGGAATCCCTAGCGCTGAGAGGAGAACATGCTAAACCACTAAGCCACCGTGCCGCCGCCGAGGACATATTGTAATTTGTAATTGTAATTGATTAATTAATGAGCACATAACGAGTTGGTGGAATTTGCCTCTCTGTGTCTAAAACCAATGCATAAATACAAATACAATATATAAACAGACAGACAAAACCTTTCAGATCAGACATTGATTTAGTGCAGTGCTTCTCAAATAGTGGGGTGCGCCCCCCTGTGGGGGTGCAGTGCGGTGCCTGGGGGGGGCGCATAACAAGATATCACAGAGCAACAAATGTCAACCGAAAGTTAAAACGAGGAAAGTGTATGTAGCGCTTGGTTTCACTGTAACTGAGGTGGAGATGAAGAAAGACCGGCGTGTCTTCTGTGTCTTTAAATGTTGTCAGTGGACAGCGTGAAATAAATGAAGGCGTCACTTAAAGACATTTTTTACACCCCATGACACTCCAATCACGCTGATAACCGCTCGAGTTTTTAATCGTAAACGTGACGCGTACAGCCAGCAATTATAACGCTTTATGAAAGCTGCAACAGAAAAGCTGTGCTGCAGGACGGGCGCGTTGGAAACATTAGTTCTGATTTCCTTATTTTGATAAAAAAATAAAAAAAACAGCACAAATTGTATTGATTTTAGTTTTGTAGGTTAAAGTGTTAATAATAAATTCAGCTCCTGAATGAATGTTGCTGATTAATTTGAATTTATTATTATTTATAGATTTTATATCATTTCATTTTTCAGTATCAAATGCCGGGCGGCACGGTGGCTTAGTGGTTTAGCACGTTCTCCTCTCAGCACTAGGGATTCCCGGTTCGAATCCCCATCTGGGTGAAGTTTCCATGTTCTCCCCGTGTCTGCGTGGGTTTCCTCCGGGTTCTCCGGTTTCCTCCCACAGTCCAAAAACATGGATCAAGTCAATTGAATTCTCCAAATTGCCCCATATAGAGTGTGTCTGTGTGAGTGAGTGTATGCCCAGCGATGGATTGGCGCCCTGTCCTGGGTATATCTGCCCGGCGCCCGAGACGTTCTCCCCTGGATGGGCATGGGGAACCCCACCACGACCCTAATAGAGGATAAAGCGGGAGATAATGAATGAATGAATATCAAATGCCAGTCAGTTCAAAAATGTTTCTGGTTTAAATAAGGATTTCATTCGTTTCTGTTACAAACTAAAAAACAAAGGTAATAAACTTATTCTTTGTTCTCAGTTGATCTATATTTCTTTCTTTTTTGTTTTCTTTATTGTTAATAAGGAGACATTGTTATATAAAAGAGCTGTACTTAGAACAAACTTATAGAAAGATGATACTACAGTGGGCGTGTAAAAATACTTTATCCCATTTTGTCATGTACGGGGGGGGGGGGGGGGGGGGGGGGGGGGGGGGGGGGGGGGGTGAGTGTGTGTGTGTGTGTGTGTGTGGGGGGGGGGGGCGCAAAAAAAAAAGTTTTCTTCTTCCTAGGGGGGGTTTAACAGAAAATAATTGAGAATCACTGATTTAGTGATTTAGTGAGCACACAGCAGTTGGAAAGTAGGGGTGTCTTCAACTAAGGATTTTCGTAGTCGAATCTGATTGGTCAGATTTTCCCTATAGTCGACTGATAGTCGAATCAGTTTAAATTTCACCACAAGATGGCGCTATAAGCATAGTTTTTAAAAAAGATTTTTTTTTTTTATATTTTACTTGTTTTTCTAACAAAAGAAAACCTTTTTTTTGTTGTTTTTCTTTTTTGTTTTTTTTTCTAGAAATTAGGATGATTTTATTTGACAAAAGGCTATATATATAACGAAAACAAAGACATTTCATGTAAAAACTAATGCTTAGCAGCAGCCATGGGCGCCCCCATGTGGTCAAAATGGTACATTCGACTATGAGGTTCATAGTCGACTACGGTTCTCCGAATCGAATCGTCGAATCAGCGAATATTGCAGCTCACCCCTATTGGAAAGAAAGTGTTTTTGAGTCTGACTGATGTTGTTGGTAGGGACCTGTAGGGTCCTCCAGAGGGCGTGCGTGTGAACCAGTGATCTGCAGGGTGAGGAGGGTCTGAGGTGCTCGTTGTACGATGCGTTTTTTTGCGTTTTGAACACACGAGTGTGTGTTCAGTGATAGATTGCCCCCCTGTCCTGGGTGTATCTGCCCAGCGCACGAGACATTCTCCCCTGGATGGGCATGGGGAACCCCATCCAATATATATATACACCTGTACAATTAAACAGAAAAGACATTTCCAGGGGAGAACGTTTCGGTCGCTGGTCAGATACACCCAGGACAGGGGGGCAATCTATCACTGAGCACACTCTCACTCACACACACACACACACACACACACACTCTATATGGGGCAATTTGGAGAATTCAATTGACCTCGAATCCATGTTTTTGGACTGTGGGAGGAAACCGGAGAACCCGGAGGAGACCCACGCGGACACGGGGAGAACATGGGAACTCCACCCAGAATGGGATTCGAACCAGCGCTGAGAGGAGAACATGCCAACCATCAAGCCACCGTGACGCACGTGACAGACGTGTTTATTGGAAATACGGAACCATATTTATTTGTTTAGAACATGGAAACTCCACCCAGATTGGGAATCGAACCGGGAATCGCCAGCGCTGAGAGGAGAACATGCCAATCTCTGTCCCCACCATGTCACTCCATGTATGTTCATCCATTGTTTTCCGCTTTATCCTGTACTGCGGGGGGGGGGAAACATTTCGGGTGCTGGGGCACACGCAGGTTAGGACGCCATTCAATCGCGTGATGGACACACACACACACACACACACACACACACACACGTTTTTGATACAGTGTGTATTGATACAGTGTGTATGGATGGGAGGGTGTGGCCTGTGATTCTGGATGATTTATCTATTATACATTGTAGTTTTGGCGGCATGGTGGCTTAGTGGTTTGGCACGTTCTCCTCTCAGCACTAGGGATTCCCGGTTCTAATCCCCATCTGAGTTTCCATGTTCTCCCCGTGTCCGCGTGGGTTTCCTCCGGGTTCTCCGGTTTCTTCCCACAATCCAATAACATGGATCAAGTCAATTGAGTTCTCCAAATTGCCCCATATATAGAATGTGTTTGAGTGAGTGTGTGAGTGAGTGTGTGCCCAGCGATGGATTGGCGCCCTGTCCTAGGTGCATCTGCCCAGCGCCCGAGACGTTCTCCCCTGGATGGGTATTGGGAACCCATCTAATATATATATATATATACACCTGTACAATTAAACAGTAAAGACAGTTCCAGGGGAGAGCGTCTCGGGTGCTGGGCAGATACACCCAGGACATGGGGGCAATCTATCACTCTCACTCAGACACACACACACTATATGGGGCAATTTGGAGCATTCAATTTACCTTGAATCCATGTTTTTGGACTGTGGGAGGAAACCGGAGAACCCGGAGGAGACCCACGCGGACACGGGGAGAACATTCATTCATTATCTCCCGATTTATCCTCTAGTAGGGTCGCGGGGGGTGTTCCCCATGCCCATCCAGGGGCGAACGTTTCGGGGGCTGGGCAGATACACCCAGGACAGGGGGGCAATCTATCACTGGGCACACACTCACTCACACAGACACACTCTATATGGGGCAATTTGGAGAATTCAGTTGACTTGATCCATGTTTTTGGACTTTGGGAGGAAACCGGAGAACCCGGAGGAAACCCACGCGGACACGGGGAGAACATGGAAACTCCACCCAGATGGGGATTCGAACCGCGAATCCCTAGTGCTGAGAGGAGAACATGCTAAACCACTAAGCCACCGTGCCGCCCACTTTAAATAAGCTGCTCTTTCAGCCTCCAGCAGGTTTCTCATCCAGGGCAAAAGAGTGGAGTAGTGGCTAGCGCCTCCTCTCTGCAGGAAGGTGTAGAGCGAACGTTCCACCCCTGACTGCATCCATCAGGGTTCTTGTTTGAGGATTTAAGGCGTTCTTTAACGCGGTTCAGACGGTTATTCTCAGGAAACGGGAACAGGCCCGAGGCCAGTCATCAGCCGCAGAGTGTGTGTTTCATTCGAACCGCGGGCCGAACGAGCGGCCGGCCGACATTAAGTGCTGTTCTGGGAACAGTTTGTGAGCGGCATTGATCCGCTGATGCCATTTATTACGCCAGCTGTACCGCTTCAGAGTTTAGAACGGGGAACCGTCGATAGAGGCGTATATAATAAAATAAAACAATAAAAAAATAAAGCGATACGGTACGAGGGGGCGTGGCTTAATCTAAATAAAGCCCATAAAGAGGTGTTATGAGTCCCGGCCTGTAGTGGAGAACAGCGCCCCCTCTGTACGTGATTTATTCTCAATAATACACAACCTCGAGTGTCTGATTGCTTTAATAAAACTCTTACAAACACACTATAATAAAAAACAAGCTCTGATTCAGAAATGCCTTTATTGAAAGATAAATCATTAATAATCTGATCTTCTACCTCGTCATCTAGTCCACTTTATAAAGAGAACACCCATCGCTGAGTAACAGGATTCCACTTTCTCTCACCATCACACTGCCCTCTAGTGTTCAAATTCCATAAGACAGTTTATAAAAAAAGTTCAGGAAAATAATGTATAGCACGCGTTAGGTCCGGTTCTTAAATCTGATTGGCTGAGTCGTGTGTCCAGCCGTGACATCATTATCAATAACACCACTATGCCACCACCACCAACAAATCGCCACTAGCAACACCACCACCACCACCACAACGACCATGACCACGCCACCACCCACACCACCACCACATCACCACCACAACACCACAAAACCACACCACCACCACATCACCACCATACCACCACAACACCACAAAACCACACCACCACCACCACAACGACCATGACCACACCACCACCACACAACCACCACCACCACCCACACCACCACCACATCACCACCACAACACCACAAAACCACACCACCACCACATCACCACCATACCACCACAACACCACAAAACCACACCACCACCACCACAACGACCATGACCACACCACCACCACACAACCACCACCACCACTAGCACCACCACCACATCACCACCATACCACCACAAACCCACACAACCACACCACCACCACAACCACCATGACCATGCCATCACCACCACACCACCACAAAACCACACCACCACAACAACATGCCACCAAAAAACCACAACACCACAAACCCACACCACCACAACCACACCACCACCACAACCACCATGACCATGCCATCACCACCACACAACCACACCACCACAACCACCACACCACCACAAAACCACAACATCACACCACCACCACCACACCACCACCACCACACCAACATGCCACCTAACCACTACCAGCACCAAACAACCACCATCACCACAACGACCATGACCATGCCATCACCACCACATCACCACAAAACTACACAACCACACAACTACACCACCACAACCACCACAAAACCACAAAACCACAACATCACACCACCACCACCACCACCACACCAACATTCCACCTAACCACTACTACCACCACCAAACAACCACCACCACCACAACGACCATGACCATGCCATCACAACCACACCACCACAACCACCACACCACCACAAAACCACAACATCACACCACCACCACCACCACCACACCAACATGCCACCTAACCACTACCAGCACCAAACAACCACCACCACTACAACAACCATGACCATGCCATCACCACCACATCACCACAAAACTACACAACCACACAACCACGCCACCACAACCACCACAAAACCACACCACCACACCACCACCACCACCACCACACCAACATTCCACCTAACCACTTTCACCACCATCAAACAACCACCACCACCACCACCACCACCACCTCTATGCAGTCAGACCTCATTATGCGGAGGTCGTTCTATCCTTCTATACTTCATGCTCCTGACGGTTCCTGATGCTCCGGGTTCTAATCCCGCCGTCCTTCGTCCCGATTCAGATGCTCCATCCTTTAATCTTTCTTTTCAGACGGGTGTTTGTTGTTTCTTTTCAGATGAATCCCGCGCTGTTCACCCCGCGCTTCGCATCACACTTCACTGCCTTCACATATTCTCCCGAAAATCCTCTTATATAACTTTATTGTTTATTGCTCATGCAGTGTTTGGTCATACACACAGTGACTCACTTACGATAGACCCCCCCCCCCCCCCCCCCCCCCCCGAATACACACACACACACACACACACACACACACATTCCGTACACAGTATTACCACAGTTTGTAAGGCAACGCTAATTATGAAACAAGTAGTCCCGGTCATTAAATCTGATTGGCTGAGCCGTTTGTCCAGCCGTGACATCACTAACAATACCCCACCCCTCTGAGCTTCTCATTGGTATCAGTGTGTGATATACAATACATTATTTTAAATCCTAAAATACAGATTCATATAAACAGAGATCAGCACTAAACCTGTTACACTGTTTACAAACTGTCTTCTGGAATTTGAACACTAGAGGGCAGTGTGATGGTGAGAGAAAGCTGAATCCTGTTACTCAGCGATGGGCGTTCTCTTTATAAAGTGGACTAGATGACGAGGTGGAAGATCAGATTATTAATGATTTATCTTTCAATAAAGACATTTCTGAATCAGAGCTTGTTTTTTATTATAGTGTGTTTGTAAGAGTTTTATTAAAGCAATCAGACACTTGAGGTTGTGTATTATTGAGAATAAATCACGTACAGAGGGGGCGCTGTACTCCACTACACACCGGGACTAATAACACCTCTTTCTGGAGTTTATCAAATCAAAATGTAGTCTGTAATCTACAGGTAATCCGGTTTTTAAAGAGAATGCCGATCGCTGAGTAACAGGATTTCGGTTTCTCTAACCATCACACTGCCCTCTAGTGTCCAAATTCCAGAATTGGGATTCTAACTGGGAATCACCAGCGCTGAGAGGAGGACATGCTAAACCACTAAGCCACGTGCCGCCCTGCTGATTAATCGATTATCAAAAGAATCGTTAGTTGCAGCCCTAGTGTGTGTGTGTGTGTGTGTGTGTGTGTGTGTGTGTGTGTGTGTGTGTGTGTGTGTGTGTGTGTGTCTGCATGTATATATATATATATATGTGTGTGTGTGTGTGTGTGTGTGTGTATGTATGTATGTACTGTATGTATGTATGTATGTGTGTGTGTATTTGTGTGTATGTATGTGTATGTATCTGTGTGTGTCTGTGTGTCTGTGTGAGTATAGGCAAGAGTAAAGAGCCGGCAAGAGTAAAGAGCCGTCTAAAGATGTCAGGGACAAAATTGTTGACCTACACAAGGCTGGAATGGGCTACAAAGTCATAAGTAAAAACCTGGATGAGAAGGTGACAACTGTTGGTGCAATTATTTGGAAGTGAAAGAAGTACAACCTTACTGTCAATCGACCCAGGCCTGGAGCTCCATGCAAGATATCACCTCGTGGAGTCTCATTGATCATGGGAAAGGTTAAAAATCAGCCAAGAACTACACGGGAGGAGCTGAGTAATGATCTCAAG
>JAFMOC010000724.1:75000-77500 GCA_019802505.1 Corydoras sp. C115
ACATTCATCACTAGAACGTAGTGAACGAGTCGGAGTGTGTTATAAAATCTAGAGTGAAGGTCAGAGGGGTCAGATCCAGAGATGGTCCTTTAGATCCGAGTCAGCGTCTACGTTCCCAGATTAAACCGGTTTTCCTGTAGAGGGCAGTGTTGGGTTTGTTGTCGTTAATTAATAGTTCATAGACCCTGTGATCTGCACAGTCAGCGTTACTTTATTAGGTTTTATTATAATTGATCTTATTTCACATCATTGATTGTTCTATTTACAGATCGCTGATCACAGCTGCTGTAGTCTGATAAAACTCGTGGGAATAGAATACTGATTGATTGATTGATTGATTGATTGATTGATTGATATACCTTAATTAATCCCACAATGGGTTTTGTATTGCAATAAAAACAAATAATTTTCTTGTTGATTTATTTGAAATTTAATAGATTTAATGTGAAAAAAAATTTGTATTGAATCGTTTTTTCGTATTGTATCGTATCGTATTGTATCATATTATATCGTATTGTATCGTATTATATCATATTGTATCGTATTGTATCATATTGTATCGTATCGTATCATATCGTATTGTATCATATTATATCGTATTGTATCGTATCGTATCGTATCATATTATATCGTATCGTATTGTATCGTATTGTATCATATTGTATCGTATCGTATCATATCGTATTGTATCATATTATATCGTATCGTATCATGTCGTATCGTATCATATTATATCGTATCGTATTGTCGGGAATTCTTAAGTATCGAAAAGAATCGAATCGTTGGCTTGAAGAAGCAATATCGAATCGAATCGTCATTAAGGCTCTAATTCACACCCGTACTGATTGGGATTGTGCTCAGAGCTCTGTATGAACCAATCAGATTGCTCCACTCCAACCTCACTTAGAGCAGTGTGGGGTGGAACCTGGCCTTCCCCAAACTGTTCCCTGAAAAGAACCAAAGGACAAAAGAGGAATAAAACATTAGCAAATAAAACCAATTTGTACTCGAAGAATGAGGACAGGGCGGCACGCTGGCTTAGTGGTTTAGCATGTTCTCCTCTCAGCGCTAGGGATTCCCGGTTCGAATCCCCATCTGGGTGGAGTTTCCATGTTCTCCCCGTGTCCGCGTGGGTTTCCTCCGGGTTCTCCGTTTTTTTCCCACAGTCCAAAAACATGGCTCAAGTCAATTGAATTCTCCAAATTGCCCCATATAGAGTGTGTCTGTGTGAGTGAGTGTGTGCCCAGCTATGGATTGGCGCCCTGTCCTGGGTGTATCTGCCCAGCGCACGAAACGTTCTCCCCTGGATGGGCATGGGGAACCCCCCCCCCACCCCCCCGACCCTAATAGAGGATAAAGCGGGAGATAATGAATGACAAAAAGAATGAGGACATGTCTAGACTGTGGTTGAGCGATCAGGATGTCACCACGAAAGACCAAGACGCCCGCTTCCTGTGTGCTTCGACGCATGCATCAGACCGAACCTACGTTCAAACCCCCCCCCACTCAGAACACCTTGAACTAGATGTTCTAGATAACGCGGAACTAGATGTGGCGTTTGCAATAAATGGAGGAAGCAGCTGAACTTCGGGGCTCCACCCTGTGAGGATTAGATGCTGAGCTGAGCTCGGGGTCCGGTGCTTGTTTTGGAAGAACACGCTGCTTTAACTTGGTTTGTCATAAATAAATAAATAAATAAATAAATTAATTAATTAATACAATTCGTATAACTTAGAAAGGATCTGCATTCTGGATTTTTGACGCCTTCGGAAAAGATTCATCAAGGAAATTGGGATCTCCTCAGCATTTGGTAGCTGACGATGGTTGAAGGTCGTTGACGGACGATGGTTGAAGGTCGTAGAAAATTGAATCCTATTGAACAAATTGATTGATTCCAACTAAGAACCTGCGCAGTAGTCACAAGGCCCCTATAAGGTAAGAAGACGTTTGTTTTTAGCTGTGACTGGTGGAAGAACGGTATTGGAATGTCCATCCATTCATCCATTATCTTCTGCTTTATCCTCTATTAGGGTTGCGCGGGGGGGCCCATCCAGGGGAGAACGTTTCGGGCGCTGGGCAGATATACACACCCAGGCCAGGGGGGCAATCTATCTGAACACACTCACACTCTGTATGGGGCAATTTGGAGAATTCAATTGACCTTGATCCATGTTTTTGGACTGTGGGAGGAAACCGGAGAACCCGGAGGAAACATGCAAACTCATATCATATTGTATATATCGTATTGTATTGTATCGTATCGTATCGTATCATATCGTATTGTATCATATTGTATTGTGTCTAGGGCTGCAAATAACGATTATTTTGATAATCGATTAATTTTTCGATTAATCGATGAATCGGATAAATAAATAAAAAAATTTCCATGTCTTTACATTTACATTTATTCATTTAGCAGACACTTTTATCCAAAGATGGATGTTTTTCAGTAAAATTATTCTATAGTATAGTATTATATATAGTAATTTTATTCAAAATG
>JAFMOC010000724.1:85000-87500 GCA_019802505.1 Corydoras sp. C115
CTGTTTTGCTTCTAATGGTACAGGAAAGCTTCAACGTGTGCAGGGTACCATGAATTCCCTTCAGTACCAGGAGATCTTGGAGGAAAATGTGATGGAGTCAGTCACAAACCTGCGGCTTGGGAGACGTTGGACCTTCCAACAGGACAATGATCCGAAGCACACATCCAAGTCCACTAGAGCATGGTTGAACATGAAAGGCTGGAACATTCTAGAGTGGCCATCGCAATCACCAGACTTAAATCCAATTGAGAACCTCTGGTGGGACCTAAAGAAGGCAGTTGCAGTGCGCAAGCCTAAGAATGTGACTGAACTGGAGGCTTTTGCCCATGAAGAATGGGCTAAGATACCCATAGGTCGCTGCAAGACACTTGTGTCAAGCTATGCTTCACGCTTGAAAGCTGTCATAACTGGAAAAGGATGTTGTACTAAGTACTAAAAAATAATGTCACTAGGGGGTTGAATAAAACTGATAATGATGTGAGCACAGTAAAGACATTTGTGGTTATTCCATCATAAATATTATGTTATATTTGTCTAATTTATAAGTGCCTCTTTGATATAATTGTAAATAAGATGACTGAAATGATCCAAATCAATGTCAAACTGGCCAAAACACTTTATTTCAGTGGGGGTTGAATAAATTTGATCACAACTGTAAAAAAGATCAAAGGCTTTCCTTCAGCATCAGACGTTCTGCTCTGGGTTTGAATCTCTGATACCAAACGTGAACGCCACCATGTGGTTCAGAACATCACTTCTGACAAAACGAATCGAACACATTTATTTTTATAATCTCCGGGTTTCCTCTCTCAGTCCAAAAACATGGATTCAAGGTATATTGTCTGCTCTAAATTGCCCCTATATTGTGTTTGTTTGTGTGCATGAGCCCGACTCTCAGAGCATTAATCAGAAGATAATGAGATGATGTGTTTGAAGTTTGCTGACCTCATCACTTCCTGTTCATCTGTGTGTTATAGAGGACCAGTTGCCCCCCGGCTTCCCGTCTATAGATATGGGTCCTCAGCTGAAGGTGGTGGAGCGCTCCCGTACGGCTACCATGCTGTGCGCGGCCAGTGGCTCCCCGGACCCCGAGATCACATGGTTCAAGGACTTCCTGCCCATCGAAACGCACAATCTGGGACGAATCAAACAGCTGCGTTCAGGTAAAGACCGGGTTTGGATTCGGGGTTGGGATTTGGGGTTGGGATTTGGGGTTGGGATTTGGGGTTTGGGTTCGGGGTTGGGATTGGGGTTGGGATTTGGGGTTGGGATTTGGGGTTTGGGTTCGGGGTTGGGATTTGGGGTTGGGGTTGGGATTGGGGTTGGGATTTGGGGTTGGGATTGGGGTTGGGATTTGAGGTTGGGATTTGGGGTTTGGGGTTGGGGTTTGGGGTTGGGATTTGGGGTTGGAATTCGGGGTTGGGATTCGGGGTTTGGGTCCAGCGGCGAATCATAACGCTGGTTTGGGTTCGAACAGGGTTCACGCTTAATAATAAGATGGCCAGTTTTATAGACGTTCTTAGAAATAGTCATTAAACTGAACACCCGCGGTGACGAATTTGTTCGTTTGCAAACATTCTGACCCGAAATCAGCAGCGGCGTTCCACCCGATATGCCGACGGATCTTGGACGCCGTCATGCCAACTTAATAGTTGTGCAACGTTAACGTATGTGCGTAGAAAATAAAAACACTTCTCCAAAAAAAAAACAACAACGATGGAGTTTTGTCTTGCCACTGTCGCTTTATGTTAATTAAGTTCATTTAAGTTAAGCTAATAGGTTAAGGCCCTGTACTTGTACTCGGCACAATGATAATTAAGTTAAATCTAATCTAATCTAATCTTTTTAAAGTTGATCTTTAGGGCTTCAGACTTGGAGCACTGTGAAGCTGCTTTGAGACGATGTACAATTGAAAAAAACAAACAAACAAACAAAATAAATAATAAATTATAATAAAAATAAAATAATAAATAAATAAATAATCCATCCATTCATTATCTCTCGCTTTATCCTCTATTAGGGTCGCGGTGGGGATACCCATGCCCATCCAGGGGAGAACGTCTCAGGCGCTGGGCAGATACACCCAGGACAGGACACCAATCTATCACTGGACACACACTCACTCACACAGACACACTCTATATGGGGCAATTTGGAGAATTCAATTGACCTTGATCCATGTTTTTAGACTGTGGGAGGAAACCGGAGAACCCGGAGGAAACCCACGAGGACACGGGGGGAACATGCAAACTCCACCCAGATTGGGATTCGAACCGGGAATCCCTAGTGCTGAGAGGAGAACATGCCAACCACTAACTAAGCTACCGTGCCGCCCAATAATAAAATAATAAAATAATAATTCTAAATAATTAACTTGAACATATTTAATGGCTTTGACGTTGGGATTGGTTGTCAGCACCGCGCATTCCACTGAACACGAACTGCTTGGGTGAAATAAAAAAAAGTTAAAACAAATTAATAATAATAATAATAATAATAA
>JAFMOC010000724.1:90000-105000 GCA_019802505.1 Corydoras sp. C115
ATGAGGGACTCGTTTAAATCCATTTAGCACTTAAGACCAGACCAGTTTACATGCCCTCTCTATGGCTCTCTCTCTCTCTCTCTCTCTCTCTCTCTCTCTCTCGTTCTCTCGCTGCACTAACTCTTCTCTTTAATCTCTCATCTGCGTTCATTCTCACCCATCCAGGGGGTACGCCAATCCGAGGTAAGAGTCTAAAGCTAACCATCCCAACCCCCCCCCCCACCCCACAAACCTCCCCCCCCCGTCCTCTCGCTATTGACTGTTCCCTCTGTTTCCTGCTCTCTCTCTCTCTCTCTCTCTCTCTCTCTCTCTCTCGTCATTTGATGATCACGCTGCTCTCTTATTCCTCATTAACCCCCTCATTTTTGGGATTCCGTGTTCTCTTTTCGGGCTGGGGGTTGAGGGGTGGCATCGTTTCCCTTTACGCCCCATCTTTGGTGTCGTACACCGTATGGAACAAGGGATGGCGGAGCAGCTACACATCACACCAACGGGAGCTTAAAGCTTCTGAAAAGGCTTTCCATGAAGTTTTGCGAGTGCCCCCGGGGCGCTGCGTCCGTTTGTTTCGGGCGGATGCTGATGTTGGATGAAAGGACCACGGTCTGAATGATGCTGGGTAGTTTGGAGGGTCGGCCAAGTCACCATCATGTAGACCTTCATCATCGTCATGATGGTTGGGGGTCTGAAAACGGGGGGTGAAAAAGCGCCCCCTGGAGCAATGAGCGTCAAGGCACTTGGACCTGGGATCTGAACCCACAACCTTCTGATGGACAGCCCAACGTTCTATCCACTGAGCTGCCACACCCTCAAGTTCCTTCACGCTGTGTCCTTCTACGGGTTCTCGTACTGCAACAGGAAAGGGCCTTCCCCTGACCAGATGTTGGGTTCCAAACAGCTGTTCTAAATCGGAGCCGTGTCCCATTAATATTTACATTTAAAAAATTAAAAATGGGCGGCACGGTGGCTTAGTAGTTGGTATGTTCTCCTCTCAGCGCTGGGGATTCCCGGTTCGAATCCCCATCTGGGTGGAGTTTCCATGTTCTCCCTGTGTCTGCGTGGGTTTCCTCCGGGTTCTCCGGTTTCCTCCCACAGTCTAAAAACATGGATCAAGTCAATTGAATTCTCAAAAATTGCCCCATATAGAGTGTGTATGTGTGAGTGAGTGAGTGTGTGCTCAGCGATGGATTGGTGTCTTGTCCCGGGTCTATCTCCCCAGCGCCCGAAACGTTCTCCCCTGGATGGGCTTGGGAACCCCCCGCGACCCTAATAGAGGATAAAGCGGGAGATAATGAATGAATGAAATTTAAAATGGGCGGCACGGTGGCTTAGTAGTTGGTATGTTCTCCTCTCAGCGCTGGGGATTCCCGGTTCGATTCCCAATCTGGGTGGAGTTTGCATGTTCGCCACGTGTCCGCATGGGTTTCCTCCGGGTTCTCTGGTTTCCTCCCACAGTCCAAAAACATGGATTCACGGTCAATTGAGTTATCCAAATTGCCCCATATAGAGTGTGTCTGTGTGAGTGAGTGAGTGTGTGCCCAGTGATAGATTGGCGCCCTGTCCAGGGTGTATCTGCCCAGCACACGAAACGTTCTCCCTCCCCTGGATGGGCATGGGGAACCCCACCCCCTCACCCCATGACCCTAATAGATGATAAAGTGGAAGATAATGGATGGATGGACTTGTTATGTAAATGAAAATAATGTCTCCTTGAATCTTTAATAGTTTCAGGAACTGAAGGGTGTGCTTAAATGATATTGGGGGTGGGGGTTCCCCATGCCCATATGAAATACATACAGAACCAATTATAAAGTCATCCAGCAATTTATCAACCCAAACCGCCATCTCTCCAGATCTCCATCATGACCCTCCATATTCAGAACCCATCCATCCATCATCTTCTTTCCTCTACAAGGGTTGCGGGGGGGGGGTTCCCATTCCCATCCAGGGGAGAACGTTTCGGGCACTGGGCAGATACACCCAGGACAGTGGGGCAATCTATCACTGGGCACACACTCACTCACACAGACACTCTATATGGGGCAATCTGGAGAATTCAATTGATTTGATCCATGTCTTTGGACTGTGGGAGGAAACCGGAGAACCCGGAGGAAACCCACGCGGACATGGGGAGAACATGCAAACTCCACCCAGATTGGGATTCGAACCGGGAAATCGAGAGGAGAACATGCTTAACCACCGTCTCTGGTTCCAGTCCAAAGAAATAAATCAAGGAACGTCACCGTAACCACAGCAACGCCGTTCGCCGTGCGGGGGTGTGAATGTTTTTGGACATGACTTGTCACTTAACCCCGAGGCTGCCTACGATATTCCCACCCCCCCCTCCGTTCTCTAACGGAACGTCACCCCCACCCTTCAGCCTTCTCCACTCGGACTCCGATTTCCTTTCATCTTTCTAATTTCTTACTTTTATTTATTTATTTATTAATTATTATTTTTATTATTATTATTATATAATTATAAATCCCACACCTGAGGGGAGGCACACCCATGTGACCGTGATGGTTTGTGGGAGATTTTCTCTCGTGAATCAGCATTTCTTTTTTGTTTTAATTCACGTCTTTACGAATCGTTAGAGGTATGTTTTGAATGCTTCAGGCGATGGAGCCCTGCTGACTGTAGGGGGCGTAGCCGGGTGTTTCGGAGGCTCTCTGTTGGCTATCCTGTGTATGTAGGTGTCCGTGTGTGTGCGTGTGTCCTCAGGTGCGCTGCAGATCGATCGCAGCGATGAGACCGATCAGGGCAAATACGAATGCGTGGCCACCAACAGCGACGGGACGCGCTACTCCACCGCCGCCAACCTCTACGTCCGAGGTGCGTGCAGACTGCAGGCCACTGCCGCCGTCGTCTTTACCTTCTTTTAAATTGTTATGAATTGTTTTTGAATTGTTATATTTTCCTGAATGGGGGGGGGCAACTGATCACTACACAAACATCAAGGTTACATGGGGGGGGGGGGTTGTGTATTATACTATATTATATCATATCATATATTATATTATATTATAGGCAGCATGGTAGCTTAGTGGTTTAGCATGTTCTCCTCTCAGTGCTGGGGATTCCCGGTTCGAATCCCCATCTGGGTGGAGTTTGCATGTCCTCCCCGTGTCCGCGTGGGTTTCCTCCGGGTTCTCCGGTTTCCTCCCACAGTCCAAAAACATGGATCAAGGTCAATTGAATTCTCAAAATTGCCCCCATATAGTGTGTGTATGTGTGAGTGAGTGTGTGTTCAGGGATAGATTGCCCCCCTGTCCTGGGTGTATCTGCCCAGCGCCCGAAACGTTCTCCCCTGGATGAGCATGGGGAACCCCCCCCCCCCCCCGGCCCCGTGACCCTAATAGAGGATAAAGTGGAAGATAATGAATGGATGAATAGAAATAGGCACTGGGCAGATACACTCAGGACAGGGGGCAATCTATCACTGAACACACACACACACACTCTATATGGGGCAATTTGGAGAACTCAGTTGACCTTGATCCATGTTTTCGAACTGTGGGAGGAAACCCACGCAGACACGGGGAGAACATGCAAACTCCACCCAGATTGGGATTTGAACCGGGAATCCCTAGTGCTGAGAGGAGAACATGCTAAACTACCAATCCACCGTGCCATTATATTATATTATTCATTCATTCATTATCTCCCGCTTTATCCTCTATTAGGGTCGTGGTGGGGTTCCCCATGCCCATCCAGGGGAGAACGTCTCGGGCGCTGGGCAGATAGACCCAGGACAGGGTGCCAATCCATCGCTGGACACACACTCACTCACACAGACACACTCTATATGGGGCAATTTGGAGAATTCAATTGACTTAATCCATGTTTTTGGACTGTGGGAGGAAACCGGAGAACCCGGAGGAAACCCACGCAGACACGGGGAGCACATGGAAACTCCACCCAGATGGGGATTCAAACCGGTCGTCATTTGCCCCCCCCCCCACACACACATAAGCTGATACAGCACAAAATACTTGTCTTACAGATTATTATATGATAATAAATTATTAAACGGGCGGCACAGTGGCTTAGTGGTTTAGCATGTTCTCCTCTCAGCACTAGGGATTCCCGGTTCGAATCCCCATCTGGGTGGAGTTTGCATGTTCTCCCCGTGTCCACGTGGGTTTCCTCCGGGTTCTCCGGTTTCCTCCCACAGTCCAAAAACATGGATCAAGTCAATTGAATTCTCCAAATTGCCCCATATAGAGTCTGTGTGAGTGAGTGTGTGCCCAGCGATGGATTGGCGTCCTGTCCTGGGTATATCTGCCCAGCGCCCGAAACGTTCTCCCCTGGATGGGCATGGGGAACCCCACCGCGACCCTAATAGAGGATAAAGCGGGAGATAATGAATGAATGAATGAAAATTATTAAACGATACGTAACAAGGCGTCGTCGTTTTTTTACAAGGTAAACAATTTTCTTTGCGCCTGCCGCTTTATTGAGGGTTAAAGACGCTTGGCGGTTAGGCCACACCTCCAGCATTGTGGCGGTTAGGCCACACCTCCAGCGTTTCACGGCTTTGGAACCAAAAACCAGAACTGCCTCCGTATCTTTGGACTCGTCTCATTTATTTAAATTTGTTGTCTGTTCTGAGATCGCTTCATCAGTTGACGGATTTCTTTGTTTCTCCTTCCTCCTCCTCCTGCGCCTCCTTCTCCACGGGTCAGAGTTGAGAGATGGTGAGTGCCCTGAACCCCACACTGCACCTCATGTTCCTCCTAAACTAGTAATTAATTCATTGATTAATTGATTGATATGCGTTATTAATAATACCACAATGGGGAAATTCTAAAGGTCAGAGAGATCAGATGGGATACGTTGGGAAAGGAAGAGACTGGTGATAAAAACAACAGCCCCAGACTCTGAGAACAGTTTGAGAACCCGTGAAAAAAAACACCTTTAACAACGCACATAAATAACAACATAGACGGGTCACATGGTCACGGTTTTTGGACTGGCTGTCACTTGATGCGGCGCTCAGTACGGCTGTGGAGGCATGGGTGGGGTGGGGGGTGGGGGGTATTTGTGTTCAGTTCTCTGATGTCACAGCGACTCAGCATCATCCCTCATTAGGGATCAGCAATCCAAAGCACCGGTTCTTCTGGGGGAGGTTGTACTATCATCAACTCGCCCCTGAAGGCTACGTTCTAATCCACAGCGCCGACTCATTCAGGATTTATAAAATTTTAAATTTTATTAAAACGATTTTGGGACTTTGGGAGCGAAAGGCTAAATAACCAACGTTCTCACGCTGGGAATTTTTATACGTCACATATAATAACATCAAATGAAATAAATATCCTGTTGGGGTTCCTACCTACGTACACTTACGAAAAAAATCGTACCTTCAGCCTTATTAGTGTCGGTGCTATTTCTTGGACGCGTCCCGCGGGGCGACGCACATGGTTCCCATGGAAACCACCGGAGTTACAGTTGATGTTTTAATAGCAGACCTAACGTTTGATGAACACGGTTCCGTTCCCTGCAGTGCGCCGGATCCCCCCACGCTTCTCGGTGCCACCCTTGGATTACGACGTCATGCCAGGGGGAGGGGTGAATATCACATGCCAGGCAGTCGGCGTTCCCATGCCTTACGTCAAATGGATGCTCGGGACGGAGGACCTGACCCCGGAGGACGACATGCCGATCGGGAAGAACGTCCTGGAACTCACCGACGTGCGCCAGTCGGCCAACTACACCTGCGTTGCCATGTCCACGCTGGGGGTGATCGAGACGGTGGCACAGATCACCGTGAAAGGTACGTGTGGGATACGAAGAGATCATAATTCTATTAATTACAACATAATTAAGCTTGGGCGGCACGGTGGTTTAGTAGTTTAGCACGTTCTCCTCTCAACGCTAGGGATTCCCGGTTCGAATCCCCATCTGGGTGGAGTTTCCATGTTCTCCCCGTGTCCGCGTGGGTTTCCTCCGGGTTCTCCGGTTTCCTCCCACAGTCCAAAAACATGGATTCAAGGTCAATTGAATTCTCCAAATTGCCCCATATAGAGTGTGTGTGTGTGAGTGAGTGTGTGTCCAGTGATAGATTTCCCCCCCTGTCATGGGTGTATCTGCCCAGCGCCCAAAACGTTCTCCCCTGGATGGGCATGGGGAACACCACCCCCCCCCCCCCCCCGTGACTCTAGTCGAGGATAAAGCTGAAGATCATGAGTTAATAGTTGGATAAAATACGGACGCACATGAAATTTTGATTTATAATTTGATTTGTTGACATAAATATTTAATTTAGATTCATCCATCCATTATGTTCCGCTTTATCCTCTATTAGGGTCGGGGGGGGGGCGCGTGTTCTCCATGCACATCCAGAGGAGAACATTTCGGGCACTGGGCAGATACACCCATGACAGGGGAACAATCTATCACTGGACACACACTCACTCACACAGACACTCTATATGGGGCAATTTGGAGAATTCAATTCACCTTGAATCCATGTTTTTGGACTGTGGGAGGAAACCGGAGAACCCGGAGGAAACCCACGCGGACACGGGGAGGACATGCAAACTCCACCCAGATTGGGATTCGAACCGGGAATTCCCAGCGCTGAGAGGAGAACATGCTAAACCACTAAGCCACCGTGCCGCCCTTTTAGATGTATTAATTTATTTATTATGATTCTGAATCTTATTAAGGCGGCACGGTGGCTTAGTGGTTTAGCATGTTCTCCTCTCAGCACTAGGGATTCCCGGTTCGAATCCCCATCTGGGTGGAGTTTCCATGTTCTCCCCGTGGTTCTCCTCCGGGTTCTCCGGTTTCCTCCCACAGTCCAAAAACATGGATCAAGTCAATTGAATTCTCAAAATTGCCCCATATAGAGTGTGTCTGTGTGAGTGAGTGTGTGCCCAGCGATGGATTGGTGTCCTGTCCTGGGTCTATCTGCCCAGCGCCCGAGACGTTCTCCCCTGGATGGACATGGGGAACCCCCCCGCAACCCTAATAGAGGATAAAGCGGGAGATAATGAATGAATGAATGAATCTTATTAAGCAGTAAGTTAATTGTTTAATAATGAGGTTTTATATTTATGTATATATCACTCGGGGGAAATTCCTCGGCAGCGGTTGTGTAAGGGAAGCGTGCTGAGTCAGGACGCCGGGATGCTCGCAATGGCGTTTATTTTAAGGAACAGAACAAAAATACACACCACACCCCCGCCAGCCAAATAACATCCCTGCTGCTCTAATGAAGGACTGCTTTTTATTATTATTTAATTATCAATTTTAATATATACATTTTTAATCAGGGCGGCACGGTGGCTTAGTGGTTTAGCATGTTCTCCTCTCAGCGCTAGGGATTCCCGCTTCGAATCCCCATCTGGGTGGAGTTTCCATGTTCTCCCCGTGTCCGCGTGGGTTTCCTCCAGGTTCTCCGGTTTCCTCCCACAGTCCAAAAACATGGATCAAGTCAATTGAGTTCTCCAAATTGCCCCATATAGAGTGTGTGTGTGTGAGTGAGTGTGTGTTCAGCGATAGATTGCCCCCCTATCCTAGGTGTATCTGCCCAGCACCTGAAACGTTTTCCCTGGATGGGCATGGGGAACCCCCCCCAACCTTAGTAGAGGATAAAGTGGAAGATAATGGATGGATGGCCATTTTTAATTTTAAATTCTACCACTAGGGTAAACGTTAAACAGAATTCCGTTTACACTTCATGTACAACATGTTACGTAAATGACAATAACATCTCCTTGAAGGTATTTTAAGTCGGAAAGAACCGACCATCCATCCATCTCTCCTCTACTAGGGTTGTGGGGGGTGGGGGTGGCTCATTGGTCTCCCCATGTCCATCCAGGGGAAAACGTCTCGGGCGCTGGGCAGATACACCCAGGACAGGGGGGCAATCTATCACTCATTTGATGGGGGATGATGGGGTGTGTCCGATCTGAAGCGTTATCCATTCATCCATTATCTTCCGCTTTATCCTCTATTAGGGTCCTGGTGGTGGGAGGGGTTCCCCATGCCCATCCAGGGGAGAACGTTTAGGCCGCTGGGCAGATACACCCAGGACAGGGGGGGAAATCTATCTGAACACACCCTCACTCACATAGACACACTCTATATGGGGCAATTTGGAGACTTCAATTCACCTTGAATTCATGTTTTTAGACTGTAATAGCGAAACCAACCACCACGCCACCGCTCCGTTCCACAAATGTTCAATTCATTAATTTTCATCCCCTTTATCCTCTATTGGGGGTGCGGGGGGACGGGGGGACGGGGGGGGGGTTCCCCATGCCCATTTAAGGGAGAACGTTTCGGGCGCTGGGTAGATACACCCAGGACAGGACATTATTCTGTCACCGGACACACAGTCACACTCTCTATGGGGCAATTTGGAGAATTCAATTCAGCTTGATCCATGTTTTTGGACTGTGGGAGGAAACCGGAGAACCCGGCGGAAACCCACGCGGACACGGGGAGAACATGGAGACTCCACCCAGATTGGGATTCGAACCGGGAATCCCCAGCGCTGAGAGGAGAACATGCCAAACCACTAAGCCACCTTGCCTTGCCTCTTCTGCCATTCAAATCTGGCTATTTTAAATAAATAAATCTGGCCAGCGCCCGAAACGTTCTCCCCTGGATGGGCATGTGGACTGTGGGAGGAAAGCGGAGAACCCGGAGGAAACCCACGCGGACACGGGGAGAACATGCAAACTCCACCCAGATTGGGATTCGAACCGGGAATCCCCAGCGCTGAGAGGAGAACATGCTAAACCACTAAGCCACCGTGCCGCCCTTTTAGATGTATTAATTTATTTATTATGATTCTGAATCTTATTAAGGTGGTTTAGCATGTTCTCCTCTCAGAGAGAATCTTATTAAGGTGGCTTAGTGGTTTAGCGTGTTCTCCTCTCAGAGAGAATCTTATTAAGGTGGCTTAGTGGTTTAGCATGTTCTCCTCTCAGAGAGAATCTTATTAAGGTGGCTTAGTGGTTTAGCATGTTCTCCTCTCAGAGAGAATCTTATTAAGGTGGCTTAGTGGTTTAGCATGTTCTCCTCTCAGAGAGAATCTTATTAAGGTGGCTTAGTGGTTTAGCATGTTCTCCTCTCAGCACTAGGGATTCCCGGTTCGAATCCCCATCTGGGTGGAGTTTCCATGTCCTTCTGCCATTGAATTCTGGCTCGGGGTTTTCGGGCGTGGTGGAGGTCGTGATCGCGGGACAACAACTTTAGTTATTAAGAATGTTCTAGCGTATGATGTTCTAGCGCACCCCGCAGAATGTTCTAGCGCCTGACGGGGTTCTGATCATCGAAGTCGGAATGGAGAGTAAGCTCTTGCCCTTGTCGCCTCCTCCCCCCAGCTTTACCGAAACCCCCCGGCGCCCCGGTGGTGATGGAGCGCTCAGCCACCAGCATCACCCTGATGTGGGACAGCGGCAACCCGCTGCCCGTCTCGTACTACGTCATCCAGTACCGGCCGTCCAGCTCCGCCGACCTGTTCAAAGAGATCGACGCCGTGGCGACCACCCGCTACAGCGTGGGCGGCCTCAGCCCCTACTCCCACTACCACTTCCGAATCATCGCGGTCAACTCCATCGGCCGCGGCCCGCCGAGCGCCACGGTGGAGGCTCGCACGGCCGAGCAGGCCCCCAGCTCCCCCCCGCGCAGGGTGAGGGGCCGCATGCTCAGCGTCTCCACCGCCATGGTGCAGTGGGAGGAGCCGGAGGAAGCCAACGGCCAGGTGGTCGGCTACCGGGTGTATTACACGGCCGATTCCACGCTGCCCGTCAGCCAATGGGAGAAGGAGATGGTCCGGGGGGCCAACTTCATCACCGTCCAGGACCTGACGCCAAACAAGACCTATTTCATCCGGGTCCTGGCCTTCACCGCTGTGGGAGACGGACCCCTGTCCAGCGACCTGCACATTATCGCCAAGACAGGAGGTGGGTATGGACGAGTTCACCACCGCGACACCGTCACCTCCAACGTTTGTAACGTCGTACCAAATAAATAAATGAGGAACGACGCGAAGCCCGTGATTTATTCTCAATAATACACAACCTCGAGTGTCTGATTGCTTTAATAAAACTCTTACAAACACACTATAATAAAAAACAACGCTGAGTAACAGGATTCCGGTTCCTCTAACCATCACACTGCCCTCTAGTGTCCAAATTGCAGAAGACCGTTTGTAAACAGTGTAACAGGTTTAGTGCTGATCTCTGTTTATATGAATCTGTATTTTAGGATTTAAAATAATGTATTGTATATCACACACTGATACCAATGAGAAGCTGGGGGGGGGGGTTGATAATGATGTCATGACTGGAATCACGGCCCAGCCAATCAGATTAATCTTAATGATAGGAGTCCTAGGAGTCCTCATTTATAGCTATCTATTTTAATGAAATTAATTAAATGTATTGTATTTAAAGGGAAGCGCGCTGAGTCAGGATGCCCGGGATGCGTGCAATAGCATTTATTTTAAAGAACAGATTAAAATAAATTGTATTTAAATTTATTAAATTTAATTGAATGGATTGTATTTTACGCATTGATGCGAAGTTCAGAGAGGTTCAAGTTCAAGTTCAAGTTATTTATTTCTGTCGCGCTTTTTACAACAGTACATCATCACAAAGCAGCTTTACAGAATGAAAAGCCTTCAAACCCCCAAAGAGCGAGCCGAAGCGACAGCGGCAAGAAAAAACTCCCTGTTATGTTGTTATTTAAGGAAGAAACCTTGTGAGGACCGAGACTCAGTGGGGGACTCATCCTCCTTGAGCGGCCGGGCAGCAACAACAATGTAGGACAGCCATGTACAGATATTAATCAAATGGAAAAACTAACAACTGGAGAACTATATGTGAGTCCATTAGGGGGCGCCCTGCAGGACCACCTGGTGTGTCCAGCCAATCAGATTAATGTTAATGATAGGAGTCCTTGGTGCGTGAGCACATAAATCCTGTAGGTAGAACCAGTGCTCCGGGTACCATGACCGATGCTGCCTTCTGCATCTATTACTAATAACCGCTGAGATCATTCTATTGAACTTCGTTGTGCGGAACTTTGATTGTTGCTTTTATAGTGTTGTTATCTGCTTTTTTAGAAGAACTTACTATTCTTAACTTTTTGCTTTTATATGTTGTTATTTGCCTTCATCATGTAGCACTTTGAGATTTGTGCTCAAATGTAAAGTGCACTACAAATAAAATTTATTATTATTATTATTATTATTACAATCCTTACAATGTGAATCGACAATACTCAATTATATCTAATAACACGGGTCGTTCTGCTCATCGTTCTGACATCGTTATCAATACCCCCCCCCTCCCCCGAGCTTCTCATTGGTATCAGTGTGTGATATACAATACATTATTTTAAATCCTAAATTACAGATTCATATAAACAGAGATCAGCACTAAACCTGTTACACTGTTTACAAACTGTCTTCTGCAATTTGGACACTAGAGGGCAGTGTGATGGTTAGAGAAAGCGGAATCCTGTTACTCAGCGTTACTTGTTTTTTATTATAGTGTGTTTGTAAGTGTTTTATTAAAGCAATCAGACTCTCGAGGTTGTGTATTATTGAGAATAAATCACGTAAAGAGGTGGAGCTGTTCTCCACTACACACCGGGACTCATTACACCTCTTTATGGGGGTTTTTCAGATTAAGCCACGCCCTCTCGTACCTCGTTGCTTTAATATTGACCTTATTTAAATGTAATGAATTTAAATTAAAGCAGGTGTTATGACGCTGGTTTTGTTTTTGCAGTTCCATCGCAGCCCACTGAGTTAAAGGCAGACGTGAAGTCGGAAACGAGTGTTCTGCTGTCCTGGCTTCCTCCCGCTCACAGTGGAACCGACGCCATCATCGGTTACGAACTCATCCACAGAATCGGGGACCAGCCCGAGCAGGTCAGGAATCAGTACCCTGATAACGTTACCCTGCATTCAAGAACATGGGTTCTGAATACGGGGCAGGACGGTGGCTTAGAGGTTGGCATTGCCCCCCTGTCCTGGGGGTATCTGCTCAGCGCCCGAAACGTTCTCCCCTGGATGGGCATGGGGAACCGCCCTCCCCCCCTACCCAACCTTGTAGCACCCCCCTCACTCCCTCCCCCTACCCCCCCCTCCCCCCCCCCCCCTCCACCCGCTCTCCCCCCACCCCCCCCCCTGGCCCCCCCCCACCCTCCCCCCCCCCCCAGTCTTGCCGAAAACCTTTCTTCCCTGGAGCACCCCTCTCCCTCCCCCCCCCTACCCCCCCCCCCGCCCCATTTCCCCCTTTCCCATCCATGACCCTAATAAGAGGATTAAAGCGGGAGATCAATGGATGGATGGATGGGTTATGTTCTCCTCTCAGTGCTAGGGGATTCCCGGTTCGAATCCCAAATATGGGTGGAGTTTCCATGTTCTCCCGTGGCGCGTTGGTTTCCTCCGGGGTTCTCCGTTTCCTCCCACACACAACACACACACCTCAAAACAAAATAACCATGGATTCAAGGGTCAATTGAATCTTTCAAATTGCACCATATAGGAGTGCGTGTGATTCCAGTAATAGATTGCTCCCCTGGTCCTGGGTGTATCTGCCCAGCCGGCCGAAACGTTCTCCCCTGGATGGGGCATGGCGGAACCCCCACCCCCACGCGACCCTAATAGAGGATTAAAGCGGAAGGATAATGGATGGATGGCATGGGTGATGAATACGGCGGCGGCATGAGTGGTCGTAATGAGTTTTAGAATGTTCTCCTCTCAGCTCTAGGGATT
Organism: Corydoras sp. C115; assembly: GCA_019802505.1. Lineage (NCBI taxonomy): Eukaryota > Metazoa > Chordata > Actinopteri > Siluriformes > Callichthyidae > Corydoras > Corydoras sp. C115. Next base: position 102,749 of record JAFMOC010000724.1, read on the forward strand.
CCCGGTTTGATTCCCAATCTGGGTGGAGTTTGCAGTTTCCCTTTTTTTTTGCATGTTCTGTCTGACCTGTTGTGTTTGCTTTCTGCCCTCTTTTCCTGTGTTTTTTTTTTCTTTTTCGTTTTTTTCCTCTGGCCGGTGGGTCTCCTCAGGGTTCTCGGTCTCCTCCACAGTCCCGAAAAATAACATGGATCAAAGCGTGAATTTGAAGTTTTCAAATTGCCCCCACTACAGAGTGTGTCTGTGTGAGTGGAGTGGAGTGTGTCAATGATAGATTGCCCCCTTGTCCTTGGGTTGTATAGGCCAAGCGGCTCGAAACGTTCTCCCCTGTGACTGGGCCATGGGGAACCCCCCCGCGGACCCTTAATAGGAGGATTTAACAGTGGAGGTATAATGGATGGATGATGGATGGGTTCTGAAATATGTCCATGCTAAGGAGATTCTGGAGATGATGGCGGTCGGTTTGCGGTTGGATTTGTTGCTGGATGGATGACTTCATCGACTGATTGATTACTTTCTAATTGGTCCTGTATGTATTTACAGAACTGTAGGGACACTCTTGTGCGCCGTCTGACGTCCAAATGACCTTCTGTGTTTCAGAAGGTCTTATTCGAGCCGAGCTCCAGCTACCTGCTGAAGAACCTCAAGCCGTTCTCCACCTACACGTTCCAGTTGGCAGCCCGCAGCAAACACGGCGTCGGCGCCTTCACCGGCGAGATCAGCGTCCACACCCCGCAGAGCTGTATGTACACCCCACCTCCACCCAGTGCACCGACATATAGAGCGTGCGTGGAACCTCCTCAGAACATCGAGTGGGCCTCAATGTTCTGCCTTTCACCCGAAGATAGATGAAGGATTTCGATGCGTGGCCTTAATCTGAATAACCCCCATAAAGAGGTGTTATTAGTCCCAGCGTGTAGTGGAGAACAGCGCCCCCTCTGTACGTGATTTATTCTCAATAATACACAACCTCGAGTGTCTGATTGCTTTAATAAAACTCTTACAAACACACTATAATGTTTTTAAAATCATTAATGATAATTAACCACACCCCCTCTGGGCTTCTCATTGGTATCAGTGTGTGATATACAATACATCCATCCATTATCTTCCACTTTATCCTCTACTAGGATCGCGTGCCCATCCAGGGGAGAACGTTTCGGGCGCTGGGCAGATACACCCAGGACAGCGGGGCAATCTATCGCTGGGCACACACTCACTCAGACATACACTCTATATGGGGCAATTTGGAGAATTCAATTGACCTTGATCCATGTTTTTGGACTGTGGGAGGAAACCGGAGAACCCGGAGGAAACCCACGCAGACACTGGGAGAACATGGAAACTCCACCCAGATTGGGATTTGAAGCGGGAATCCCTAGTGCTGAGAGGAGAACATGCTAAACCACTAAGCCACCGTGTCGCCCATTATAATGAATAATAATAAATAAATAATTAATAATAACATCCATCTATTATCTTCCGCTTTATCCTCTACTAGGAACGCAGGGCGGTTCCCCATGCCCATCCAGGGGAGAACGTTTCGGGCGCTGGGCAGATACACCCAGGACAGGGGGGCAATCTATCGCTGGGCACACACTCACTCACACAGCCACACTCTATATGGGGCAATTTGGAGAATTCAATTCACATGATCCATGTTTTTTGGACTGTGGGAAGAAACCGGAGAACCCGGAGGAAACCCACGCGGACACGGGGAGAACATGCAAACTCCACCAACATTGGGATTCGAACTGGGAATCCCCAGCGCTCAGAGGAGAACATGCTAAACCACTAAGACATCGTGCCGCCTGTGATATACAATACATTATTTTAAATCCTAAAATACAGATTCATATAAACAGAGATCAGCACTAAACCTGTTACACGGTTTACAAACTGTCTTCTGGAATTCAAACACTAGAGGGCAGTGTGATGGTTAGAGAAAGCGGAATCCTGTTACTCAGCGATGGGCGTTCTCTTTATAAAGTGGACTAGATGACGTGGTGGAGGATCAGATTATTAATGATTTATCTTTCAATAAAGACATTTCTGAATCAGAGCTTGTTTTTTATTATAGTGTGTTTGTAAGTGTTTTATTAAAGCAATCAGACACTCGAGGTTGTGTATTATTTTGAATAAATCACGTACAGAGGGGGCGCTGTTCTCCAATACACACCGTGACTAATAACACCTCTTTATGGGGGTTATTTACGATGACGTCACGCCCTCCCGTAGCTTAATAATCTGATCTT
>JAFMOC010000724.1:110000-136858 GCA_019802505.1 Corydoras sp. C115
TCTGTGTCGGTGGCGGCGTTCACGTCTAAAGGAGACGGAGTTCACAGCAAAGCGCTTTTCATCAGAACGGATCCTGAATGTACGCATCACAGATAACATCCATCCATCATCCTCCACTTTATCCTCTATTAGGGTCACAGTGGGGGGGGGGTTTCCCCATGCCCATCCAGGAGAGAACGTTTCGGGCGCTGGGCAGATACACCCAGGACGGGGGGCAGTCTATCACTGAACACACACTCACTCACAGACACACACTCTATATGGGGCAATTTGGAGAATTCAATTGACATTGAATCCATGTTTTTGGACTGTGGGAGGAAACCGGAGAACCCGGAGGAAACCCACGCGGACACGGGGAGGACATAGAAACTCCACCCAGATTGGGATTACGACCTGGATCGCCAGCACTGAGGGGAGAACATGCTAAATCCCCCACTGTAAAACAGTTTTTAGTGCGGTTGTCGTATTTGGCGATCACACTGTTGATATCCGATTGTTTAGCGTTCCACCGTCGTCGTCTCCGACTTTGGAATTACCAACACGATTTTCCAGCTCGTCGGCGCGACGAGGGCGCGTTCGCAGCTACGTAATCGCTGGACCCATTCCCGAGATATTCCCGTTTTTCCGAGCCGGAATTCCCATTCGCGTAGCATTACGCTGATATCTGCCTCCCGTAACTCGGCCAACTTTCGAGCTACCAAAACAAAACGTCCCCACTGAACACACACTCACTCACACACACACACTCTATATGGGGCAAGTTGGAGAATTCAATTCACCTTGAATCCATGTTTTTGGACTGTGGGAGGAAACCGGAGAACCCGGAGGAGACCCACGCGGACACGGGGAGGACATGCAAACTCCACCCAGATTGGGATTCGAACCGGGAATCCCCAGTGCTGAGTGGAGAACATGCTAAACCACTAAGCCACCTAATCTATTCTAATTTAAATGTAACTCCATTTCTCTAAAGTGGGACTGGTTTGCTTTCTGCTGATGCAGCAATACAGGGGCATGGCAGTGGGCGTGGCATTACTCTGAATAAATCCCATAATGAGGTGTCAGTCTGGTTTTGGGTGTGGTCGCTCCACTCAGACTGCATACTCAATGGTGTTCCTCAGGGCTCTGCACTTGGTCCCCTCCTCTTTTCCCTATACATGACATTACTGGGCGTGGTCATTCAGGCACATGGTTTCTCAAATCAGATATCCAGATATGTGACACGCCCCGAGGGGTGTGTTATCGTCAATGATGTCACGGCTGGTCGAACGGCTCAGCCAATCAGATTTAAGGAGCGGAACTCAATGTAATTGCTCTGTAATCTGATCCATACTCATTGTTTTTGTTGCGTCTCCTTCACAGTGGCTCCTATCCCAGCCGTCACCGTCGACCCCACATCGCCGTGGGCCTCTGTTTCCCAAGAGCCCACACCCGAGGTCACCCCTGCCCATACTGTGACATCATCAGCCCCCCCACAGACTCCGGGGGTTGCCCCAAACCCCACCGTGGTCAGCGTGGATGCCTCGTCCATCGGCCTGCGGTGGGCGGAGTCGCCGCAGGAGCGCCGCGGCTTCCGTGTGTTATATACAGAGACGGGGGGCAACCAGACGGACGGCGTCGTGGAAACCGAGGTCGCAGAACCCACCGTGGTTCTGTCGGGGTTGAGAACCGATACCGAGTATGTGATCAGAGTTTGTGTGCTTGCTGGAGAAGGGCCGTGTAGTTCGCTTTTATACGCCAGAACACTGGCCGTGAGGGAAGGTAGGACACACACACACACACACTCACACACACACACACTCCGTTGTCATCCCCATATTATTTTAATATCATTTCGTTTGTCCGTTTTTCTGTCCGTCATGTGTTTTGGTTTTATTTTTTGGTCCACCAGCGTTTACCCAAGGCCCAGGTTCCCGAGGTGGAGCAGGTTGGTACGGAACGCTGCCCCCTACAGGAAGTTCCCGGAACTCGCGCCATGAGTGCGGTGGCCTTCGTGGTCTTTTAAATAGTGTTTGTTTGTTTGTTTGTTTGTTCCGAAAGTGTTTGCGGTGAACTTCCACGTGAAGGCTGCCATGAAGAGCTCCGTGCTGCTGGTCTGGGAACCCCGGGTTCCGCCGAACAAGCCCTCCACCTTCATCGTAAGCCTTCGGAATCCGCAATCCGCTGCGTGCAAACGTTCCGGCGCTGTACGCCGGGGGGCGCTGTGTTAACTCGGGACTCGTCCTCGCGCAGATCTCGTACGGGGAGGACCAGGCGGCGGAGGTGGACGGACGGACGGGGAAGCACCGGGTGGCGGAGCTGAGGCCGCAGTCGCTCTACACCTTCCTGCTGAGCAACAAGGCCGACGGGAGCGACGGCCTGCGGCATCGCGCCGACGCCATGACCGCGCCCAACCTGCTGCCCAGGAAACCGCAGCTGGTGGAGAAGAGCAGCTCCCAAAGCACCGTCACCCTCCAACTGCCCAACGTGCACACACACACCCCTGTTAGGTACCCCACCTCATATGCATATACATTACATTATATATAGATATAGATATATGGGGGGGGGGGGGCTTCCTCATGCCCATCCAGGGGAGAATGTTTCGGGTGCTGGGCAAATACACCCAGGACAGGGGGGCAATCTATTACTGAACACACACTCACTCACACAGACACACACTCTATATGGGGCAATTTGGAGAATTCAATTGACCTTGAATCCATGTTTTTGGACTGTGGGAGGAAACCGGAGAACCCGGAGGAAACCCACGTGGACACGGGGAGAACATGGAAACTCCACCCAGATTGGGATCCGAACCTGGAATACCCAGCGCTGAGAGGAGAACATGCTAAACCACTAAGCCAGCGTGCCATCCACATTACATTATATATATCTCCATCTTCTGCGTTATCCTCTATTAGGGTCGTTGGGGGCAGGGGGGGGGTTCTCCATGCCCATCCAGGGGAGAATGTTTCGGGCGCTGGGCATATACACCCAGGACAGGGGGGCAATCTATCACTGGAAACACACTCACTCACACAGACACACTCTATATGGGGCAATTAGGAGAATTCAATTGACCTTGATCCATGTTTTTGGACTGTGGGAGGAAACCGGAGAACCCGGAGAAAACCCACGTGGACTTAGGGAGAACATGGAAACTCCACCCAGATTGGGATCCGAACCTGGAATACCCAGCGCTGAGAGGAGAACATGCTAAACCACTAAGCCAGCGTGCCATCCACATTACATTATATATATATATATATATATATATATATATATATATATTATATATATATATATATCCATCTTCTGCGTTATCCCTCTATTAGGGTCGTTGGAGGCGGGGGGGGGGGTTCTCCATGCCCATCCAGGGGAGAATGTTTCGGGCGCTGGGCATATACACCCAGGACAGGGGGGCAATCTATCACTGAACACACACTCACTCACACAGACACACTCTATATGGGGCAATTTGGAGAATTCAATTCAATTCATCCATGTTTTTGGACTGTGGGAGGAAACCGGAGAACCCGGAGGAAACCCACGTGGACACGTGGACACGGGGAGAACTTGGAAACTCCACCCTGATTGGGATCCGAACCTGGACATCCCAGCTCTGAGAGGAGAACATGCCAAACCACTAAGCCAGCGTGCCATTCACATTACATTATATATATATATCCATCTTCTGCGTTATCCTCTACTAGGGTCGTTGGGGGTGGGGGGGGTTCTCCATGCCCATCCAGGGGAGAACGTCCTGGGCGCTAGGCAGATACACCCAGGACAGGGGGGCAATCTATCACTGAACACACACTCACTCACACAGACACACTCAATATGGGGCAATTTGGAGAATTCAATTGACCTTGATCCATGTTTTTGGACTGTGGGAGGAAACCGGAGAACCCGGAGGAAACCCACGCGGACACGGGGAGAACATGGAAACTCCACCCAGATTGGGATTCGAACCGGGAATCCCCACGCTCATTGATCACGCTCATTGTTATTGTAGGTTCTCCTTCCCAGTGACTCCTATCCCGGTCTTTACAGTTGGCCCCACCTTTTTACAAAATCCCAAGCACCTTCCGAAAAAAAAATAATTTTTTTTTTAATGCAGAACGTGTCTACGACCCACCACTTGGTGGTGCTGTTTACACTTAAAAACGTTGTCACCCTCCCGTCTCACTTTGTCTAGGGGCTTCTACGTCGTCGTCGTTCCCCTGAAGAGACAGAGAGGAGGAACCGCTCAGAACCCGTGGACCGATCCGGATGAAATGAATCTGGACGAGGTACCGAGTTCCCGCGCCCCTCCACGCCTCCCCGAGGCATCCCCGAGGTCAGAGTTGACATCCGTTCACGCCTTCTCTACGTTCTCGTCCTCAGCCCCTGAGAATGATCAACGGCACGGGACGGTCGGCGCGCTTACGCCGAGACGCGGAACCCAAGCCGTACGTGGGCGCTCACTTCCAGAACCTTCCGGCGGAGTTCAAGCTGGGGGACGGGCGGGTGTACGGCGTCTTCCTGAACCGGCCGCTCCTGAACGGACAGGAGTACGTCTGCTTCGTGCTGGCCATCGTGGAACTCGGACAGAACGTACGGCCTCCCCGTCCGGCGCCTTCGGTCCGTCGGGTCGGTGTGTCCTTCGGTGACGGGGGTTCTTGTCCGTGTGCTTTATTGTAGACGGTGTATGCCACCAGCCCCTTCACTGAGCCCATGGCGTTCTCGGACGTAGAACCGCAGCCAATCGTGGATGAGGAAGAGGGTCTGCTGTGGGTGGTGGGACCGGTGCTGGCGGTCATCTTCATCATCAGCATCGTCATCCTCATTCTTCTCTTCAAGAGGTGAACTTCAGGAACGTTTACACATTTAAAATGACGTCATTAAAACCGTACAGAACGCAGTGGCTTGGGGGTCACATTACCCCCTACATTAAAACCATACCTCAGTTGGCGCCACTTCAGCACTGACATGTACCTCGGAGAACATGCCAAACCTGACCTAGCCATTGATGGCGCCACACGCGGGAATACCAACTAGTTCAAGTTCAACTAATTTAATTATATAGCGTTTTTTTTTACAATCGTACGTCGTCACAAAGCAGTGTTACAGTCTTATAAACCTTTTAACCCCCAAAAAGCAAGACCAAGAGGCAGCGGCAAGACAAAACTCCCTGATATTTTAAGGAAGAAACCTTGTGAGGACCGAGGCTCAGTGGGGGACTCCTCCTTCTTGAGCATCAACAGTGTAGGACAGCCATGTACAGATGGTGTGGTGATCATGTGACCCGTATTTAACAATTGAATCACTATATAAGTCCATTGAGGGCCGCCGGTCCAATAGAAATCCAGGTTCCGTCCGGTAATCATCGTAGAACCGTGATGAAGAACACCTCAAAAAAAACTAAAACAAGAGAAGCAGTTAGAGCTAATAAAGCACCGTCATTAATTTGATTGACACGGTGCATCATGTGACTCCGGCATCACTGACTAGACCAGCAGAACTAAAAGGGGCAGATCCTGCAGGGTACTTAGTGGTGGGGGCTCCCTGGAACGGCATCATTTCAGTGCCACACCCTCTACTAGTGATGAGCCGGGTTCTCCTGTCAGCGCTGGGGATTCCCGGTTCGAATCCCAATCTGGGTGGAGTTTGCATGTTCTCCCTGTGTCCGCGTGGGTTTCCTCCGGGGTCTCCGGTTTCCTCCCACAGTCCAAAAACATGGATCAAGTCAATTGAATTCTCCAAATTGCCCCATATAGAGTGTGTCTGTGTGAGTGAGTGTGTGTTCAGTGATAGATTGCCCCCCTGTCCTGGGTGTATCTGCCCGGCGCCTGAAACCTTCCCCCCCCCCCCGTGACCCTAATATAGGATAAAGCTGAAGATAATAGATGGATGGATATATATATATATATATATAAACAAAGAAGCGGCACGGTGGCTTAGTGTTTTAGCACGTTCTCCTCTCAGCGCTAGGGATTCCCGGTTCGAATCCCCATCTGGGTGGAGTTTCCATGTTCTCCCCGTGTCCGCGTGGGTTTCCTCCGGGTTCTCCGGTTTCCTCCCACAGTCCAAAAACATGGATCAAGTCAATTGAATTCTCCAAATTGCCCCATATAGAGTGTGTCTGTGTGAGTGAGTGTGTGCCCAGCGATGGATTGGCGCCCTGTCCTGGGTGTATCTGCCCAGCGCCCGAAACGTTCTCCCCTGTATGGGCATGAGGAACCCCACCACGACCCTAATAGAGGATAAAGCGGGAGATAATGAATGAATGAATGAATAAACAAAGCATGGAACCCCGATCTTGGACTCTGATTGGTTGTTGGAGTGTTATTAATGTTTTGTTTTTATTTCTCTCACATTGACGTGGATTCGATGCAGCAAACCCGACAGGTGAGATATACACCGTCATATACATCAAATACAGAACGATGAATGGGTTCTACTCACTCTGCGTTCTGCATCCCGCTCGCAGGAAGAGGGCGGAGCTAGAAGGAAGGAAGTGCAGTTTTCCCAGCAACAGCAAGGCCATGAGTTCTCAGCATCCGTCCGATCCGGTGGAGCTCCGGCGGATCAACTTCCCCACAGCGGGTGAGTGAGGGCGAGGTGGCTGCCCCCGGAGCCCGCGGCTACGCGCCGGCGCGTTCCAGTTGGGAGTGTAGCCGAATCGAACGTTGTGTGAACGTTGCGTGAACGTTGTGTGAACGTTGCGTGAACGTTGTGTTCTGTCCTTTCTAGGTTTGCGCCCTTCTGGTTATCGCCGCCTACCAAGTTAGTTGTGGTTGTTCCTTTGACTCGAGCTTTACTCTAATTACAGACATGACCATCCGCTAACCCACCCAGCGCCCGGACACGGTTCCACCCCCCCCCCCCGCCCCCGCCCCCATCTAATCCAACCATCCATTCAGAAGCTGCGCTCCAGATTAGATCAGACTCAGTTCTAACCCGGTCCAATAACCAACCACATCTGGAACTGTGCATGCGTCCCTAAATTAATCCAGCACCGCTGACTGCGTGAGACACAGTGTGAGACTGTGAGACACTGTATGAGGCGAGACTGTGTGAGACTGTGTGAGGCGAGACTGTGTGAGACTGTGTGAGGCGAGACTGTGTGAGACTGTGTGAGACACAGTGTGAGACTGTGAGACACTGTATGAGGCGAGACTGTGTGAGACTGTGTGAGGCGAGACTGTGTGAGGCTGTGTGAGACTGTGTGAGACACAGTGTGAGACTGTGAGACACTGTATGAGGCGAGACTGTGTGAGGCTGTGTGAGACTGTGTGAGGCGAGACTGTGTGAGGCTGTGTGAGACTGTGTGAGACACAGTGTGAGACTGTGAGATGCTGTGAGACACTGTATGAGGCTGTGACTGTAAGTGACTTTGTGAGACTGTGTAAAACTATGAGACTGTGAAACTGTGATACGAGACTGTGTTAGACATTGGGTGAGAGTGTGAGGCTGTGTGATACTGTGTGAGGCTGTGAGACACTAGTTGATATTTTGAGACGAGGCTGTGTGAGACTGTGTGAGGTTGTGAGACACTAGTTGAGATTGTATGATGCTGTGAGACGAGACTGTGTGAGACTGTGTGAGAGGTTGTGAGACACTAGTTGAGATTGTGTGATGCTGTGAGACGAGACTGTGTGAGAGGTTGCGAGACACTAGTTGAGATTGTGTGATGCTGTGAGACGAGACTGTGTGAGACTGTGTGAGAGGTTGTGAGAGGTTGTGAGAGACTAGTTGAGATTGTGTGATGCTGTGAGACGAGGCTGTGTGAGCCTGTGTGATGTGTGAGGCTGTGTGATGCTGTGAGACAAGGCTGTGTGAGACTGTGTGATGCTGTGTGATGCTGTGTGATGCTGTGAGACAAGGCTGTGTGAGCCTGTGTGATGCTGTGAGACAAGGCTGTTTGAGAATGTGTGATGCTTTGTGAGGCTGTGTGAGACTGTGTGGGACTGTGTGATGCTGTGTGGGGCTGTGTAATGCTGTGAGACGAGGCTGTGTGAGACGAGGCTGTGTGAGGCTGTGTGACGCTTTGTGAGGCTGTGTGAGTGTGTGAGGCTGTGTGATGCTTTGTGAGGCTGTGTGAGTGTGTGAGACTGTGTGATGCTGTGTGGGGCTGTGTAATGCTGTGAGACGAGGCTGTGTGAGACTGTATGAGATTGTGTGAGGCTGTGTGAGACTGTGAGAGGCTATGTGAGGGTATATGAAGGTATGTGAGGTATGTGAGGCTGTGTGAGACTGTATGAGGCTGTGTGAGACTGTATGAGGCTGTATGAGACTGTGTGAGGCTCTGTGAGACTGTGTGAGGCTGTGTGAGACTGTGTGAGGCTGTATGAAACTGTGTGAGGCTGTGAGAAGCTGTGTGAGGCTGTGTGAGACTGTGTGAGGCTGTGTAAGACTGTGAGAGGCTGTGTGAGACTGTGAGAGGCTGTGTGAGACTCTGTGAGGCTGTGAGAGGCTGTGAGAGGCTATGTGAGACTGTGAGAGGCTCTGTGAGAGTGGAACTGTGTGATGCTGTGTGAGACTGTGAGAGGCTGTGTGAGACTGTGTCAGACTGTGTGAGACTGTGTGAGGCTGTGTGAGATTGTGTGATGCTGTGTGATGCTGTCTGAGACTGTGTGAGATTGTGTGATGCTGTGTGAGACTGTGTGAGACTGTGTGAGACTGTGTGAGGCTGTGTGAGATTGTGTGATGCTGTGTGATGCTGTGTGATGCTGTGTGAGACTGTGTGAGATTGTGTGATGCTGTGTGATGCTGTGTGATGCTGTGTGAGACTGTGTGATGCTGTGTGATGCTGTGTGAGACTGTGTGAGGCTGTGTGAGACTGTGTGAAACTGTGTGATGCCTGAAGCTGGTCTGATTTGTAATTGCAGGTATGTCGAGTCATCCTCCGGTCAGCATCGCTGAGCTGCCCAGCTACATAGAACGGAAAAAAGCCAACGACAATCTGAGATTCTCTCAGGAATACGAGGTGAGTGAGTGTGTGTGTGTGTGTGTGAGTGTGCGCGTGTGCGTGTGTGTGTGTGTGTGAGTGTGCGTGTGTGTGTGTACATGTGTACATTTTTTCATATCCTGGCCTGATTGCACACCAAAACCATGGGGACAGAAGAGCAGGTCCTCACCACACACGAGGTCCCCACGGGGTTTGGTACTAAAACCACTCCGCTCACACGCGTGTGTGTGTGTGTGTGTGTGTGTGAGAGAGAGAGAGAGAGAGATAGATGGACTCTAATTTCATAGCATGTTGCTCAAAGATCAAAAAGCCTCATTATTTATTCATAACAATCATTTTGTGAGCTCACCTGAAGCCACAGGACTTGTGGGATACCATTGGCCTTACGCATCATTACTGACGGATTAGTTCTATTAATTACAGCGGCGCGCCATCGGGACCTTCAGGTTCATTTTAATCAGTTTTAAATCAGGCTTAATTTAATTGGTTTATTTTAATCAGGTTTAATTTAATCCAGTTTGTATTAATCAGTTTGTTTTAATAAAGTTTAATTTAACGAGGTTTATTGTAATTAGTTATATTTTAATCCGGTTAATTTTCATCAGGTTTAATTTAATCAGATTTATTTTGATCAGGTTTATTTTAATCAGGTTTATTATAACCATGTTTATTTTAATCAGGTTTATTATAATCAGGTTCTATTTAATTAGGTTTATTTTAATCAGGTTTTATTTAATCAGATTTATTTTAAACTGATTTATTTTGATCGGTTTATTTTAATCCGTTTTATTTTAATCAGGTTTGTTTTAATCATGTTTAATTTAATCTGGTTTATTTTAATCAGGTTTATTTTAATTTTATTTTAATCAGGTTTATTTTAAACTGATTTATTTTGATCGGTTTATTTTAATCAGGTTTATTTTAATTTTATTTTAATCAGGTTTATTTTAATCCGGTTTATTTAAAAAAAAATTTATTTTAATCAGGTTTATTTTAATCCAGTTGAATTTAATCCGGTTTAATCTGTTTAATTAAGACTGTGATTGAAATGATTACAGAGTTTGGTGTTTAAGGCGTTTTTTTTTTTTTTTTTAAACGTATACGTTTCTGATAACGGGGTTTTTAGTGGAACGTTTTAGAACAGTTCTCTTTTGTCTTCGTGTTAGGCTCTGGACCCCGGACAGCAGTTCTCCTGGGAACACTCCAACCTGGAGGTCAACAAACCAAAGAACCGCTACGCCAATGTCATCGCCTACGACCACACCCGACTGGTGCTGTCCAACCCAGACGGTGAGAGAGTTCAGTACCACCAGAATCCAAACCTCTGTCCTATCCCATCTCATCATCTGAACATCAATCATAGACTGGGGACTAGGATTGGGGGGGGGGTTGTTTTGGGCACTGAGCAGATACACCCAGGACAGGGTGCTAATTTATCACATGACACACACACACACACACACACACACACGCACACACTCTATATGGGGCAATCATGTTTTTGGACTGTGGGAAGAACCCGGAGGAAACCCACACAGACACGGGGAGAACATGCAAACTCCACCTAATCACTAAGCCACTTTGCCGTCCTAATTAATAGGTCCATCCATTATCTTCTACTCTATCCTCTATTGGAGTCGCGGGGGGGTTCCCCATGCCCATCCAGGGGAGAACGTTTCGGGCGCTGGGCAGATACACCCAGGACAGGGGGGCAATCTATCACTGAACACACACACACACTCTATATGGGGCAATTTGGAGAATTCAATTGACCTTGATCCATGTTCTTGGACTGTGGGAGGAAACCGGAGAACCCGGAGGAAACCCACGTGGACACGGAGAGAACATGGAGACTCCACCCAGATTGGGATTCGAACCGGGATTCCCCAGCGCTGAGAGGAGAACATGCCAAACACTAAGCCACCGTGCCCCATGGTTACAACATGGTTACATTTTCCTATGATTGTATCGTAGAGACGGCACTCTCAGCGCCGGGGATCCAGGTTGGAATCCCCATCTGGGTGGAGTTTGCATGTTCTCCCCATGTCCACGTGGGGTCGCTCCGGGTTCTCCGGTTTCCTATCACAGTCCAAAAACAAGGATTCACGCTGCTCTAAATTGCAATAGCTTTTAAAAAGTTGTGTTAAGCAGAGTAGCGCCATGCTTCAGTCTCATAGAGCTATGCTGCCCCCTACAGGACAGCTCGGTCACTGCGCCTCATTGAGAGACGTGTGAGAGTCTCCTGTAGGTTAAAAACAACGTAACCGCGGTTCAGCACATCACGTGTTCATCAGAAAACCTCGGTTCTGCTTTAAATCGCAGTTTCGTGTTTAATGAAATAAATATTAATAATTAACTAATCGTTAATAACGTTAATAAGCTGATCTTCCGCCACGTCATCGAGTCCTGAACGCTGATCGCTGAGGTTCCCGTCTCTTTAAAGATCAAACACTGCCATCTGGTGGCCAAGTTACAGAACACAGTTTATATACACAGCCAGAATCCCATCTGTACACCAAGCTGTCAATGTTTTATTCACACGTTCACACACACACACACACACACACACACACACACACACACACACACACACTCACACACACACACACATTCACAACGAACACGTTCACACACATTTACACATGCACACATTTACAAACACACACACACACACACACACATACACACATTCACAACGAACACGTTCACACACATTTACACACACACACACACATTCACAAACACGTTTAGACATTAACACGCATGTTAACATACATTCACACACACACACACACACATTCACAGATTTACACACACATTCATATACATGTTCACACAGTTTAAGACACACACACACACATTCACAAACAGGTTCAGACATTAACACACATGTTAACATACATTCACACACACACACACACACACACACACACATTTACACACACACACATTCACAAATTTAAACACACATTCAGACATTGACACAAACGTTCACACACATTCACGCAAACACACACATGTTCCCATATTCACACACACACACATTCAGACATTCACACAAATGTTCACACACATTCTTACACACACACACACACACACACACACACACACACACGCGTTCACATATTTACACACACAAATATTCAGACATTTACTCACACATTCAGATACATGTTTACACATTTTCACACACACACATTCACCATTCATACACACATTCAGACATTGACACAAAGGTTCACACACACACACACACATGTTCACATATTTACACACACACATTTACAGACACACACACACGTTCAGACGCACATTTACACATTCATATTTACATTCACACACACACACACACACATGTTCACACATTCATATACACATTTACACATTCATACACACGGTCACACATATTCACACATACACACAGTTACACATTCGCACACATGTTCACACATTCACACACACACACACACACACACTCACACACACTCACACCTTGGATGAATTTAGAACCAGCAGATCTCCTGTTGGAATACCTACAGAGTGAACCCCACAGCACATGGGAAGAACATGCAAAATAAACGCAGAAATGTTCTACCTGGCAACCCAATCCGGATCATAATGTAGCTTTGTTTTTTCTTTTGGAATGAATTACCTCAGGTTTTTAATTAACGACGTTGTCGTGGTAACTCGATGCTGATTCCTTTAGAATAATGAAGCTCGGTGTGTGTGTGTGTGTGTGTGTGTGTGTGTGTGTGTGTGTGTGTGCTCCGTCGTCTTTCTGATTCCGTGCGGTTTGTTCAGGTCTGTCGGGTGGAGATTACATCAATGCCAACTTTATTGACGGGTACCGACGGCAGGGGGCCTACATCGCCACGCAGGGCCCGATGCCCGATACCATCAGCGACTTCTGGAGGATGGTGTGGGAGCAGCACACTGCCAACATCATCATGATCACCAAACTGGAGGAGAAGTCCAGAGTGAGTGTGTGTGTGTGTGTGTGTGTGTGCATGTGTGTGTGTGCGCACGTGTGTGTGTGTGCGCACGTGTGTGTGTGTGTGCACGTGTGTGTGTGTGTGTGTGTGTGTGTGTGCACATGTCTGTGTGTGTTTGTGCATGTCTGTCTGTGTGTGTGTGTGTGTGTGTGTGTGTGTGTGTGTGTGTGCACATGCCCGTGTGTGTTTGTGTGTTTGTGCATGTCTGTATGTGTTTGTGCATGTCTGTCTGTGTGTGTGTGTGTGTGTGTGTGTGTGCGCACATGTCTGTGTGTGTATATGTCTGTGTGTGTGCACATGTCTGTGTGTGTATATGTCTGTGTGTGTGTGTGTGTGTGTGTGTGCACATATCTGTGTGTGTATATGTCTGTCTGTGTGTGTGTGTGTGTGTGTGTGTGTGTGTGCATATGTCTGTGTGTGTGTGTGTGTGTGTGTGTGTGTGTGTGCACATGTCTGTGTGTGTATATGTCTGTGTGTGTGTGTGTGTGTGTGTGTGTGTGTGTGTGTGTGCACATGTCTGTGTGTGTGTGTGTGTGTGCACATGTCTGTGTGTGTGTGTGCACATGTCTGTGTGTGTGTGTGCACATGTCTGTGTGTGTGTGTGTGTGCACATGTCTGTGTGTGTGTGTGTGTGTGTGTGTGTGCACCACCTTTATTGTCAAACTGCCTTAATATTGTTCAGTGAATGGAACCCACGCTCGCATTAAGGTACCGCAGTCCAGCTGCTGGATTCAAGCAGAACACACACACACACACACACACACACACACACACACTGCACCCAGCAGAACGTTTAGTCATGAGTTCTAGAGCTACAGAGAGTAACGTGAGCGGCGAGCGACGTTAAGCACTTTGATCAGTGAATGAGCATCACTCAGAGTCTGATCAATGCTCTGAAAGGCTCCTCAGCATCGCCGCCCCGCCCCTCCCCTCACCGGAGGCTTCACACACCTTTAATGTTCCACAACAGTGTGTGTATCTGTGACATCATCATCACCTTTAAACTCTACGACAGCAGGACGAACATCCTCTGTTAGAATATATAACGGAGAGCAATCGGGGTTAGGTCACTTGCCCGAGGGCACTTTGGTGGGACCTCGACTCGAACCAGGGACCTTCAGCGCTGGGGATTCCCAGTTCGATTCCCAATCGGGGTGGAGTTTCCATGTTCTCCCTGTGTCTGTGTGGGTTTCCTCCGGGTTCTCCGGTTTCCTCCCACAGTCCAAAAACATGGAGTCAATTGAAGTTTCCAAATTGCCGCATATAGAGTGTGTCTGTGTGAGAGAGTGTGTGCCCAGTGATTGATACACCCTGTCCTGAAACGTTCGCCCCTGGATGGGATTCGCCCCGACGACCCTAGTAGAGGATAAAAATAATGGATGGATGGATTAATCAAACCATAGGTTTTAATTACCATTACACCCCTAGTATATTAAAGTAATACGGTATGAGAGGGCGTGGCTTATTCTGAATAACCCCCATAAAGAGGTGTTATGAGTCCCGGTGTGTAGTGGAGAACAGCTCCACCTCTGTACGTGATTTATTCACAATAATACACAACCTCGAGTGTCTGATTGCTTTAATAAAACTCTTACAAACACACTATAATAAAAAACAAGCTCTGAGTAACAGGATTCCGCTTTCTCTAAACATCACACTGCCCTCTAGTGTCCAAATTGCAGAAGACAGTTTGTAAACAGTGTAACAGGTTTAATGCTGATCTCTGTTTATATGAATCTGTATTTTAGGATTTAAAATAATGTATTGTATATCACACTGTCACAAATCGTCTGTAAGGATAGTTCTGGAGACGTGGATGCAGAACAAAAGTTATTTATTGAAATGCAAGGCAGAGGTAGGGTAGTGCAGGAGGAGGATGGTGCGAGGAGGATGTTGCCCGCTGGACCCAGGCCGGGGTGATTAACCTGGACGGAGGACTGGGCAGAGCACAACACCGAGCCAAAACAAAAACTAAATAAAACAAGGTACACAGAATAAACTACGCTGTAGAAAGAGAACCCTACACTGGCTATGCGTGAGAAGAAATAGAAGAAGCTAGTGAGTGTGTCTAGGATAGACAAAATAACAAACCCTATGACAGAAAGAACAGGCGTGTCAAAGAGAGTGATAGACGAAAACCTGAAGGAAGAAAGAGTGTAGAAAGTGCACAAAGGGGTATGGTGAACTACACGGGACGACTGAAGGCTGGGAACCAGACTGAGAACAACGAGGGATGGGAGGACAGTCAAAGTATTAGTATACAAGGGAGGAAACAACGTTAGTTCACCAAAACAGAGCGTATTAGTATAAAGATGGGAACCGTTAGTAAGTAGAGTGAACGATGAGACACGGACGCCCTCAGGTGGTGGCGCGCCAGCGGAGCAGGCTAGGGCGAGCGCGAACTCCGCCCCACCCGGCCGAAGCCGAACCACCTGAGCGGACGGACAGAGATCGCTCCCGGGACGCAGGACACTAAGGACAGAATGAACACTGAAAACAGAAAGAGGATTAGACAGACACCAGGGAGCGATCACAGATAAACACAGACGTTCACTCATACGACGACAAATACTGATCTAAACACGGAGGTGAGAACGCAGATGCTAACACACAGCTAACATAAACAGACACGCACTCACCGAGACCAAACGCACCACGAGACACAAAGCAGACAGGATAATAGCCACAAAATCGCTCGGCATGTATGAAATAATTCAGGGACAATACTTCGCGATCCGTCCCGTGCGAAGACAGAGCTTAAATAAGAGAAACGACCCATTAGCCTCACCTGGTGCCGGAGCGAAAGCGGAACTAGAAGGCGGGGCTAAGAGCGCGAGTGACAGAGCGTGCAGGAGAGACCGATGCAGAACCCGGATTTCTTACACACACACTGATACCAATCAGAAGCTCGGAGGGGGGGGGTATTGTTAGCGATGTCACGGCTGGACCAACGCCAATCAGATTTAAGGAGCGGAACTTTGTGTCGTATAAATATAATTATGGGAGAACAGTGACTATTACTAAGTGCCTGAGGCGCCTGAGAACGGACATGTCAAAATAGGAGTTGTGGATGTGGTCATGTGACTCGGGGTAAATCGGAGTTCCGTTTCTTTCTGTTGTTCTGCAGATGCCCTCATATTTCTTCTCTAAGGCAAGCTGTGTGCTTTCTCCTTACTCTCTCTCTCTCTCTCTCTCACACTCACTAACTCACTCTTGCACACTTTCAGTCGCGTTTTCACCTTTAAAATATATTTTTTAAATAATCACCGGTCCACTTTTCACCTCCTCACTCTTGATTGGCGTGTTCTCCGTCACACACTCCTGTGCACTGATGTTCGGATGTTCGGTTCCTCTCACCGTTCGCATGTTGGACGCGTGGTGGATGACGCCCGTCGCTGCAGTGTCGCTGATGGTGGTGGTGCTGGTGCTGGTACGGGTGGAGGAGACATGGCGGTGCTGCTGAACTGATGGAGGATTAGATGGAGCATCCAAAGTGTGCAGGAACAGCTGACCTACTGTTCATCCACAAGGGGGCGCAGTAAGGTGGAGGCGTCGGATTGAGTGCCCAGTGAGCGGATTTAAGATTCAAGAAAATTTTATTATCATTAATATCACATGTGGGGCGGCACGGTGGCTCAGTGGTTTAGCATGTTCTCCTCTCAGCGCTAGGGATTCCCAGTTCGAATCCCAAACAAAACAAACAAAAGAGTTTACATGTTCTCCCCGTGTCTGTGTGGGTTTCCTCCGGGTTCTCCGGTTTCCTCCCACAGTCCAAAAACATGGATCAAGTCAATTTAGTTCTCCAAATTGCCCCATATAGAGTGTGTCTGTGTGAGTGTGTGCCCAGCGATAGATTGCCCCCCTGTCCTGGGTGTATCTGCTCAGCGCCCGAAACGTTCTCCGCTGGATGGACATGGGGAACCCCACCGCGACCCTAATAGAGGATAAAGCGGGAGATAATGAATGAATAATATAGTGGTACATGAGATAAGAATGACATTATGGGTCCCGGACCCCGAATACCCCGTTATTTTAAAGTTAATAATTAAAAATTTAATTTTAAAGAAGAAAATGAGAATTTTTTAAATTTATTTTTTAAAGACAGTATATATTCATTCATTATCTTCCGCTTTATCCTCTATTAGGGTCGCGGGGCGGGGGGGGGTTCCCCATGCCCATCCAGGGTAGAACGTCTCGGGCGCTGGGCAGATACACCCAGGACAGGGGGGCAATCTATCGCTGGACACACACTCACTCACGCAGACACACTCTATATGGGGGCAATTTGGAGAACTCAATTCACCTTGATCCATGTTTTTGGACTGTGGGAGGAAACCGGAGAACCCGGAGGAAACCCACGCGGACACAGGGAGAACATGGAAACTCCACCCAGATTGGGATTCGAACCGGGAATCCCTAGCGCTGAGAGGAGAACATGCTAAACACTAAGCCACTGTGCCGCCCTGACAGTATATACAGTAGATATCTCCCGCTTTATCCTGTATTAGGGTCGTGGTGGGGTTCCCCATGCCCATCCAGGGGAGAACGTTTCGGGCGCTGGGCAGATACACCCAGGACAGGGGGACAATCCATCGCTGGGCACACACTCACTCACACAGACACACTCTATATGGGGCAATTTGGAGAACTCAATTGACTTGATCCATGTTTTTGGACTGTGGGAGGAAACCGGAGAACCCGGAGGAGACCCACGCGGACACGGGGAGAACATGGAAACTCCACCCAGATTGGGATTCGAACCAGGAATCCCTAGTGCTGAGAGGAGAACATGCTAAACCACTAAGCCACCGTGCCGTCCTGACGGTATATAGATATGTGAAATGCAGCACCACCACCATGTCCATGTCCATGCAGCGCTGCGCATCATCCACCACCCTAACGATGGCGGCTCAGTGCAGCGTGGCGCTGATTCATCGTTCGTTGTTCTGCGTTCTTGTTGTTTTTTTTTTTTATTGTCTGAACGTTGGTTCCGTGTTCCGCAGAACAAATGCGATCAGTACTGGCCGAGCCGAGGAAGCGAGACCTACGGCCTCATGCAGGTCTCCGTGCTGGACACCGTGGAACTCGCCACGTACTGCGTCAGGACGTTCTCGCTCTTTAAGGTACGGCGCCACCCCTCGCACCGCCGCGCCTTGCACCGGTTACACCCGCAAATGGCACCACCTTCCACCTCTCGTCCAAGTTCAAGTAATTTATTTATATAGCGCTTTTTACAACAGTACATCGTCACAAAGCAGCTTTACAGAATGAAAAGCCTTTAAACCCCCAAAGAGCGAGCCGAAGCGACAGTGGCAAGACAAAACTCCCTGTTATGTTGTTATTTAAGGAAGAAACCTTGTGAGGACCGAGACTTAGTGGGGGACTCATCCTCCTTGAGCGGCCGGGCAGCAACAACAGTGTAGGACAGCCATGTCCAGATATTTAACAAATGGAAAAACTAACAACTGGAAAACTATATGTGAGTCCATTAGGGGGCGTCCTGCAGGACCGCCTTGTCAGGTTTTACATTTACATTTACATTTGGTCATTTATTGGACGCTTTTATCCAAAGCGACTTACAAGGTGAGCACAGGGTTCATCACAGCATCCCTGGAGCAATGAGGGTTAAGGGCCTCGCTCAAGAACCCACATTGGCAACTTCAGTGGACCTGGGATTTGAACCCCCAACCTTCTGACTGATAACCCAACACCCTGACCACTGAGCTACCACGCCCAGGTTCCATCCAGTATTCGTCAGCAGAGCCATGGATGAAGATCTCCAGGAAGCCGGGGGACACCTCAAAAGAAACAGACGAGGAAGGCAGTTAGAGCCAATAATTTAATTTAATTTAATTAATAAGTAATTAATTGACACAGTGCAGCATGTGACTCCGGCATCACTGACTAGAGCAGCAGAACTAAAAGAGGCAGATCCTGCAGGGTACATAGTTGAGATGGCGCCCCGGAACAGCATCATTTCAGCGCCACACCCCCCCATTAATGATGAGGTGGGTGAAGAGGTGAAATGCCAGCATACAGTGATCACAGATTACCCCCCCCCCCAACACAGCCAAGTCTGAGATCTCCATCTTTATCTACAGGGGGTTAATTAAACGCCAGATTAATTAAATGTGTTTTTAATTTACAGAGTGGCAGCAGCGAGAAGCGGGAGGTGCGTCAGTTCCAGTTCACGGCGTGGCCCGATCACGGCGTGCCCGAGCACCCCACGCCGTTCCTGGCCTTCCTGCGGCGGGTCAAAGCCTGCAACCCGCCGGACGCCGGGCCCATCGTGGTGCACTGCAGGTACCGCGCCGCGTCGTGATGTCACGGCTATGACGTCATAGAACGTTCTCACGGATTCATCTCGTATTTCAAATGTTCTCACCGTGTCTGCATGGGTTTCCTCCCACAGTCCACAAACCTACTGTGGATTCGAGGTGAATTGGCTGCTCTAAATGGCCCCTATATAGTGTGTGTTCAGTGATAGATTGCCCCCCCCCCTGTCCTGGGTGTATCTGCCCAGTGCCCGAAACGTTCTCCCCTGGATGAGCATGGGGAACCCCCCCCCCTTGTAGAGGATTAGGCAGAAGATACCCTAATCCTAGAACGAGTTTGCATGTTTTCCCCGTATCCGCGTGGGTTTCCTTCCACTTCCCAAAAACAGGATTTCAAGGTAAACCGAATGCTCTAAATTGCCCCATATAGATTGTGTGTGTCTGTGTGTGAGTGAGTGTGTGTTCAGTGATAGATTTGCCCCCCCCTGTCCTGTGTGTATCTGCACAGCGTCCCAAACGTCCCCCCCCCCCCCATAGAAGGTTAGTTGGAAGATAATGATAATCCAGGTTCAAATCTCAATCTGGGTGGAGTTTGCATGTTCTCCCCGTGTCCATGTGGGTTTCCTGTGGGTTCTCCAAAAACATGGATTCAAGGTGAATTGGCTTCTCTAAATTGCCCCATATAGATTGTGTGTGTCTGTGTGTGAGTGAGTGTATGTTCAGTGATAGATTGCCCCCCTGTCCTGTGTGTATCTGCACAGCGTCCCAAACGTTCTCCCCTGGATGGCCATGGGAAACCCCCCCCATAGAAGGTTAGGTGGAAGATAATGATAATCCAGGTTCAATTCTCAATCTGGGTGGAGTTTGCATGTTCTACTCGTGTCCGTGTGGGTTTCCTGTGGGTTCTCCAAAAACATGCATTCAAGTTGAATTGGCTGCTCCAAATTGCCCCATATAGAGTGAGTGTGTGCCCAGTGATAGATTGCCCCCTGCCCAGCGCCTGAAACGTTCTCTCCTGGATGCCCCCCCCGTGACCCTAATAGAGGATGGTTTAGCCTTAAATGTTCATTTATTCATTCATTCAATATCTCCCGCTTTATCCTCTATTAGGGTCACGGTGGGGTTCCCCATGCCCATCCAGGGGAGAACATCTCGGGCGCTGGGCAGATACCCCCAGGACAGGGGGGCAATCTATCGCTGAGCACACACTCACTCACACACACACACTCTATATGGGGCAATTTGGAGAAGTCAATTGACCTTGATCCATGTTTTTTGGACTGTGGGAGGAAACCGGAGAACCCGGAGCGAACACACGCGGACACGGGGAGAACATGGAAACTCCACCCAGATGGGGATTCGAACCGGGAATCCCCAGTGCTGAGAGGAGAACATGCTAAACCACTAAACCACCGTGCTGCCCAGCCTTAAATGTAAATGTCTTAAATCTGATGTGTTCAGTTTGTTTGATGTTCTCTGACTCTCCTGATCGTGTGTTACATTCGGTTACAATGCAAATTTTAAAAAATGAAGGTAATTGTGAGTAATATTTGAATATATGAAGTAGGGTTGAGCTGCGATATTCGCTGATTCGACGATTCGATTCGGAGAACCGTAGTCGACTATGAACCTCATAGTCGAATGTACCATTTTGACCACATGGGGGCGCCCATGGCTGCTGCTAAGCATTAGTTTTTACATGAAATGTCTTTGTTTTCGTTATATATATATAGCCTTTTGTCAAATAAAATCATCCTAATTTCTAGAAAAAAAAGGAAAAAGAAAAAAAAAAAAAGGTTTTCTTTTGTTAGAAAAATAAAGTAAAATATAAAAAAAAAAAATCTTTTTTAAAAACTATGCTTATAGCGCCATCTTGTGGTGAAATTTTAACTGATTCGACTATCAGTCGACTATAGGGAAAATCTGACCAATCAGATTCGACTACGAAAATCTGTAGTTGAAGACAGCCCTAATATGAAGCGACAAATCGATGTAAATAACGGTTAATGGATGAATCTAGCTGATGTAGGGTAACCGTTGTGTTGTTGTTGTGTGCCGTCAGCGCCGGCGTGGGCCGTACGGGCTGCTTCATCGTGATCGACGCCATGCTGGAGCGCGTGAAGCAGGAGAAGACGGTGGACGTGTACGGTCACGTGACCCTGATGCGCTCGCAGAGGAACTACATGGTGCAGACGGAGGAGCAGTACGTCTTCATCTACGACGCGCTGCTGGAGGCCGTGACCTGCGGCAACACGGAGGTGCCGGCGCGCAACCTGTACGCCTACATCCAGAGGCTAACGCAGGCCGAGCCCCCGGACAACATCAGCGCCATGGAGCACGAGTTCAAGGTGGGTGCTTACGCTGCGGGGGGGGGGGGGGGGGGGGGGGGGGGGCTTAGAACCCTCGCCCATCGTGAGATCGTAGCTCGAGGGCAGAGAGCAGTGTGCCGATCATGACTCACAGGCCGAATCCGTCGGATCCACCACCTAATCCATCCATCCATCCATTATCTTCCATTTTATCCGATTTCTATTAGGGTTTTGTGTGTGTGTGTGTGTGTGGGGGGGGGGGGGGGGGGGGGGGGGGGGGGGTTCCCCATGCCCCTCCAGGGGAGAACGTCTCGGGCGCTGGGCAGATACACCCAGGACAGGGCGCCAATCCATCGCTGGGTACACACTCACTTACACAAACACACTCTATATGGGGCAATGTGGAGAACTCAATTGACTTGATCATTGTTTTTGGACTGTGGGAGGAAACCGGAGAACCCGGAGGAAACCCACAAGGACATGGGGAGAACATGCAAACTCCACCCAGATGGGGATTCGAACCGGGAATCCCTAGTGCTGAGAGGAGAACATGCTAAACCACTGAGCCCCCTTGCCCCCCCCCCCCCATATAACCATAATTTGGTAATAATGTTTTTAAAGTCGTGCAGCCGTTAACGACCGACACATCCAACAGGTGACATACAAAAAACCTAACAAATAAAATAAGTTAGGCAGCACGGTGGCTCAGTGGTTTAGCATGTTCTCCTCTGGGTCTATCTGCCCAGCGCCCGAGACGTTCTCCCCTGGATGGGCATGGGGAACCCCCCCCCCCCCCCGACCCTAATAGAGGATAAAGCGGGAGATAATGAATGAATAAAATAAGTTGGCACAACATTACATGCTTAAAGGTCACATCAACTTAAAAACTTTAACTTTTCTTAGTTAGTGATGGGTGTGCTTCTTATGCTAAACTAATACAGTGCGAGAGGGCGTGGCTTATTCTGAATAAAGCCCATAAAGAGGTGTTATGAGTCCCGGTGTGTAGTGGAGTACAGCGCCCCCTCTGTACGTGATTTATTCTCAATAATACACAACCTCGAGTGTCTGATTGCTTTAATAAAACTCTTACAAACACACTATAATAAAAAACAAGTAACGCTGAGTAACAGGATTCCGGTTTCTCTCACCGTCACACTGCCCTCTAGTGTCCAAATTGCAGAAGACAGTTTGTAAACAGTGTAACAGGTTTAGTGCTGATCTCTGTTTATATGAATCTGTATTTTAGGATTTAAAATAATGTATTGTATATCACACACTGATACCAATGAGAAGTTCAGAGGCGGGGGGGGGGGTATTGTTAGTGATGTCACGGCTGGACCAACGCCAATCAGATTTAAGGACGAGAACAACCTGTTTTATTTGAGGTTCTATTGTTCTGCTCACTGTAAGAACCCGGTCGGACTTCCATCGACTGCAGCGGACTCTACAATTCTGACAGTTCCTTTCATCTGGTGTGTGTGTGTGTGTGTGTGTGTGTGTGTGTGTGTGTGTGTGTGTGTGTGTGTTTGTAAAGCCGTATTAATCAACGCTGATGACACTGTCGTTTAAAGTGCTGTTACAGTAAACGACGGTAAACGATGGAGAACGTTCGCTCAGAACCTTCTCTGTTCTGTGTTCAGAGGTTGGCCAACGCCAGAGCTCACAACTCCCGCTTCGTCAGCGCCAACCTGCCCTGCAACAAGTTCAAAAACCGGCTGGTGAACATCATGCCGTACGAGAGCACTCGCGTTGCCCTGCAGCCAATCCGAGGCGTGGAGGGTTCCGACTACGTCAACGCCAGCTTCATCGATGGTTACAGGTACGCAAATATTTATAATTAAAGATAAATAAAGCAGGGCGGCACGGTGGCTTAGTGGTTTAGCACGTTTGCCTCTCAGCACGAGGGATTCCCGGTTCGAATCCCCATCTGGGTGGAGTTTCCATGTTCTCCCCGTGTTCGCGTGGGTTTCCTCCGGGTTCTCCGGTTTCCTCCCACAGTCCAAAAACATGGATCAAGTTAATTGAGTTCTCTAAATTGCCCCATATAGAGTGTGTCTGTGTGAGTGAGTGTGTGCCCAGCGATGGATCGGCGCCCTGTCCTGGGTGTATCTGCCCAGTGCCCGAAACGTTCTCCCCTGGATGGGCATGGGGAACCCCACCGCGACCCTAATAGAGGATAAAGAGGAAGATAATGAATGAATGAATGATAAATAAAGCAATAACATCGATATTACTCTGTCGGCACGGCGGTGTGGTGTTTGGAGAATGTTCTCCTCTCAGCGCTGGAGATCTGGGTGGAGTTTGCATGTTCTCCCCGTGTCTGTGTAGGTTTTCGAAAGGTTCTGTCCGGTTTCCTCCCACAATCCAAAAACATGGATGCATAGTCAATTTTGCAAAGTAATTATCTTCCGCTTTATCCTCTATTAGGGTCGGGGGGGGGGGGGGGGGGACGTCTTGGGCGCTGGGCAGATAGACCCAGGACAGGACGCCAATCCATCGCTGGACACACCTCACTCACACACACGCTCTATATGGGGCAATTTGGAGAGCTCAATTGACCTTGATCCATTTTTTGGACTGTGGGAGGAAACCGGAGAACCCGGATGAAACCCACGCGGACACAGGCAGAACATGCAAACTCCACCCAGATTGGGAATCGAACCGGGAATCTCCAACGCTGAGAGGAGAACATGCCAACCACTAAGCCACCGTGCCGCCCGCAAGGTCAATTGAATGCTCTAAATTGCCCCATATAGACTGTATGTGAGTGCACGTAAGTGTGCCCAGTAATGGGCTGGTTTCCTTTCCTGGGTGCCCCAAACGTTCTACCCTGGATGGCCATGGAGAACCCTCATGATTAAGCAGAAGATGGTGAGATTAGATTAATATCCCAGTCATCTGAAATGGAAAGGCCGTGCAATATTCTCACCACTGCACCTCGAACCCAGATTAACGGGATTAAGAGCACAGATTAGAATTTAAAGACTCAATGGCATCTGATATGAATACGTTCTATCTCAGAAGCGCAATTCTGCTCTGTCTCCACTAGATGGGAGTAATGTTCATCACATTAACTTAGATCTGCGTTCACGACGGTATCGCAGGTGGTGGTGCCTTCCACTAGAGCTGTGCGATACCAAAAATTTTGGTATCGATCCGATACCAAGTAAATACAGGGCCAATATCGCGATATTCAATACCGATACTTTTTAATATTTAAGATTCATTGATCCAAAAGACCTAGTATAGAATTTCGCCAAACATTGTAGGTGACAACAAAATAATGTATCCCAATCGACATCTTTGTTTAGAAACAATGGAACAGTAATAAAACAAAGATTGCTTTAACGTGAGGAAAATATATATTTTTGAGGTACAAAAAGAGAAACGACAATACAAATATAAAGTAAAAATGCTCCCCTCACTAGACAGTTTTTTCTTTCTTTGTTTCTTTTTTTCAAATAGAATTGTTCTTAGGCAAAACAATAAAAAAGGAATTTTCACACACAAAAAAACTTGAGTATCGATCTTTTTACGCAAGTATTGTTCAATACCAATACCAGCGTTGGTATCGATATTATCGATATTTGTATCGATCCGCACAGCTCTACCTTCCACGTGGTTTCGTTCCCGACACGTCAATTTTTTAATAAACGAGCATCGTAGTGTCATTCGGATGATAATTAGTGGATCACCAGAGGTGGCAGAAGTACAGAAGACTTAAGTAAAAGTACTAGTATATAGTAAAACATTAATTCATTCATTCATTCATTATCTCCCGCTTTATCCTCTATTAGGGTGGGGGGGGGGGGTTCCCCATGCCCATCCAGTGGAGAACGTTTCGGGCGCTGGGCAGATACACCCAGGCCAGGGCGCCAATCCATCGCTGGACACACACTCACTCACACACACACACTCTATATGGGCAATTTTGAGAATTCAATTGACTTGATCCATGTTTTTAGACTGTGGGAGGAAACCGGAGAACCCGGAGGAAACCCACGCAGACACGGGGAGAACATGGAAACTCCACCCTAGAGCTGAGAGGAGAACGTGCTAAACCACTAAGCCACCGTGCCGCCCCTATAGTAAAACAATTAAGTAAAATTAGAATTTTTTTTTTTTTTTACTCAAGTAGAAGTATAAATGTGCATCTACGTTTACATAAAGTAAAAAAGTCATTTAAAAATCACTTCTAATTACATTTACCGCCTCCACCATTTAACATCCAATAGCATTCCTGATTAGAAAACCATTAGCGGCACGAATGGAATAAAGCGATATGATCGACCTGTAAATAAATAAAAGTAACGAAATTAATGTTTTGGAAATGTAGGGAGTAAAAAGTCCAGGAATTTCTTTTAAAATGTAGTGAGTAGAAGTAAAAACAATAAAAAAAAATAAAATAAATAAAAAAACGACTTGAGAGCATTTACTTTGTTAATTACCACCTCTGTATCACACCCTACAACCAACATCGTTCACATCGTTTAGTGAAGACATCATTTAATCCAATTTAACCCCACCCCCCTCCCCCCCCGCCGCAGGCAGCAGCGAGCGTACATAGCAACGCAGGGTCCTCTGACGGAGACGGCTGAAGATTACTGGAGGATGCTGTGGGAACATAACTCCACTATTGTAGTGATGCTGACTAAACTCAGAGAGATGGGAAGGGTTAGTAACACACACACCACACACACACACACACACACACACACACACACACACACAATAAACTCAGAGAGATGGGAAGGGTTAGTAACACACACACACACACACACACAATAAACTCAGAGAGATGGGAAGGGTTAGTACACACACACACACACACACACACACACAATAAACTCAGAGAGATGGAAAGGGTTAGTAACACACACACACACAATAAACTCAGAGAGATGGGAAGGGTTAGTAACACACACACACACACACACACACACAATAAACTCAGAGAGATGGGAAGGGTTAGTAACACACACACACACAATAAACTCAGAGAGATGGGAAGGGTTAGTAACACACACACACACAATAAACTCAGAGAGATGGGAAGGGTTAGTAACACACACACACACACACACACACACAATAAACTCAGAGAGATGGGAAGGGTTAGTAACACACACACACACACACAATAAACTCAGAGAGATGGGAAGGGTTAGTAACACACACACACACAACACACACACACAATAAACTCAGAGAGATGGGAAGGGTTAGTAAAACACAAACACACACACACACACACACAGAGAGATGGGAAGGGTTAGTAACACACACACACACACACACAATAAACTCAGAGAGATGGGAAAAGGGTTAGTAAACACCACACACA